>CATIWR010196191.1:0-28067 GCA_949677035.1 Omphalea diandra
TATATATATATATATATATATATATATATATATTGAGACTTTCAAATGCACCATTCGTTTCAATTCCAATTTGAATAGCTATTATTGGTGTTCATTTCCACCAAGTTAAAAGGGAGAAATCTAGTCTTGATGATAAGTTAAATTAAAACCATACTAAGAGAGCAGGTAAAGCTAGCCAAAAGCGAATCTTAGTAGTGATTAAAAAAATGGTCAAAGGTCATATCTAAACATGATATAACTAATTAGATGACTAATGGTATACAATTAATTAGTTGTTTACACCCGCCTTATTTTCATAAGCACGTGGGTTTGGTCTTTTAGATTTGATAATAGTGGTTTTGAATACTGCATGGAGTGGTTTAAGATTTAGTTTTGATGACTATATTATGCGATTTTCAGAGCTGATTTTGAGTTAGATCTATAAAAGTAACTGATAATGTTAGTAGATAAAATTTGTGCATGCATATATGTAACTCTTTATGTGCATATATGTTACTAGATAGACTTTGTATTCAATTAGGACTTTTGTATAACAATTATATTTAAACCAAGTTGATGTACAAAAAAGGCGTCTAAACCCTATACACAAAAATACACAATACTTTTCTCTAGAATTCTTCTTTCCTTCTTTGTGATTTTCTTAGTTGACAGTATATATTGCCTAAATACATTGAGTTGACGATTTTTTACCTATATACTCAAACCTTTTAATTAACGACTATTAGCCTATATATCAGATCTAATTAACTTCGATTGATTGTTACTTTTTGTTCTTAAGATTTGATATTAATAGTACCTGGTTACTGGACCTGACTATATCGAATTTTACTCTTGAGATTTCGAGGGGTAAATATTTTTTTGACACCCTCGATGTGACTTCATCGTATGCCAATACAGACTAGATATCAATTATTACGAGACGAATTGGACCAGTTAGGAGAGCAAATTGCTCAGATCGAAGCTATTGTGAACATGACAAATAGATCTAATGAAAATTCATAGGTCAATGACCCAACTTAAAGGGATGATATGACCGATTACTAAAGCCATGCTATCACACCTAGACAACTTGTCCTTGCAGCTACCTACTATTCTTAAATCATTAGTCAGATCATGATTGAGAACCATACTATGTTTAACAACATGTTTAATCATATGGCCAGAGTAATTTAACCATCGATAGAGGACAATAAGGCCACTTAGAAGGATATTCGGTTGGGGTTGGATCAAATGAGCAATTGTCTTGATCGATTGACCACCGTCCTCGAGGGAAGGCAGGCCCTGGCACCGTATAGGAGATTCCCTATTGAAGCCTCTAGCTCGAGAAGGCCTTCTACTCAGAAAGAACCAGGGGTAGCACAGATTTTCACTCGCCCAATTCATGCTAAATCGGGGATTCTCCCAAATCCTCAAGGGCCTGGTAGTTCTTCATTCGGTCAGGAAAGCATGCCTACACCTTAAGGTACTTTCCACCAAGCTTTTCAACCAAATCCTCAACCACCACTTTACCAATAACACAACTTAGCATCTTAAGGAACATGTATGGTTTTCGTATATGATACTGTTGGGAATGTAATTCCTTTAACAAGTACTCTAGGCAAGCAGGCAACTTAACCATAGTATGAGTATCGCGCAAGTTCTCTAGATTTTTATGAGCTGATTGACGCTCTCGAAAAGATGGGGGTTGATATAAAGCCTCTTACTAAGGTCGACTTATTCAAAGGCATAACCCGGGTGGGTAGACAAAATATATCCATTCCCTAGAGGTTACAAAATCTCATAGTTTACTTTATTCTTGGTGGAGGATATTGAGTTGACAACCGAGCATGTCGCTAGATTTTTCTGTGGCATGTGAGGAGGTAACAATCAAAGATTTTTAGAAACTGTAGTTGTTTGGAAATTCCTTTACTAAGACTGCCTTCACTAGGTACACTAACCTTTCAGCTGGGTCTATTATGAGTTGAAAAGTCATGGAGGAAAAAAAGTTCCATACTGAATTTTACAAGGCCCTCTATTAATCATTTTGGCCAACCTTGCCTAAAATAGACAGTTGGTGAGAGAGGTCGTTGAGAAGTGCATCCTCAAATTTAGAAAGGTGAGAACTTTGTGTCACACCAAGCTTTCTGAGGTTGATTATGTCGCTTTAGCTTTAAAGGGATTGCACTTCGAGATTAATAAGCACTTTGAGGGGTACAAGTTTAAGGATCTCTATGAGTTAAGTACCAAGGCGACTGGCTTTGAGAAACTGTTGCAAGAGATCAAATATAAGAAGGCATCTTCGAAGGGGATGTACTATAAAGATACTTATGTAGCCACCCTAAAGTATGAAAATTTGGACTCAGATGAAGAGGAAGTAAACATTGTTGGGTTGGTACCTGGGAAGGGTTATGAATGCCCTATGTTGGCCAAACCAAAGCCTTAGAAAAAAAGATAAAGCTAAGAAAAAAACTAGACAAATAACAAAGTAATACTCGTTCAACCTGACCAAGGCAGATGAGATCTTTGACTGCTTGGTCAAGGATAGGAAACTCAAGCTTTCTGATGGCCACGTCATTCCCCTACTAGAAGAAAGAAAAGGAAAATATTACAGTAAGTACCACAATGTTTGGAGACATTCAATAAGGAATTGCATTAACTTTTGAAATATGGTGCAAAAGGCCATTAAGAAAGAGATGATTATTTTTCCTGCAAAGAATAAGGCATTATTAGAAATCGAGCCATTTCTTAAAGTGACAATCTCCATGGTCCAACCTATGCTATCAAAGGTAAAAGGGAAGAGATGTGCAATAAATCATTCGACTGAACATGAGAAATAAGCGATTGAGATGAGGTCGAGTGATCACTCAACTGATGAAAAGAAGCTCGCTAGTCTTGTAGTGATTGATAAGTAGATTGATGTAAAACTCATTGCCTCCGCTAATGAGTATGTATGAGAAGCAAATAATTGGTGTGTTTAACATGCCATATGAAATTCAAGCCTATGGCCAAAGTAGGGTCGCTCAAGAGGGAAAGTGAGTCACGAAGGCCAGGGTGTGAGTCCTACAGACTCCTAAACATATCTTATTCTAATATTGTGTAGAGCAGGATGGGCAAGCTCCTGAAAGTCAGAGATAACAGAAGGCAGATGGGCAAGTGTCACCTAAGTGGTGCTACATCAGCAAAGAGAGCAACTAAGGTCGATAGACTCGAGCCACATAGAACAAATTGGCCAAGAAAATCTTTTAAGATGAACCCAACCAAAATTAACCAATTGGAGTACCATAGTCCCAAAAAAGGGGGTTTTTTTTATCGTCTTACCTTTGGGCAACTTTCGCAAGCCCAAATGATGAAAACTTAGAAGAGAAGGTTTCAAAGGAAAATACAATAATTTTAAGATGAGTTGAAAGAAGTTAAGGCCCAAAGAAATACCAAAAGGGAGGCCAAGGCTCAAAACGAAAAAGAGATTGAGGAGTTTAAGGAAAAACAAGAAAGGGAGAGGTTTGAGCTTTGTAAGAGAATTTATATGCCAAACAACAAGATCAAGCCTTATGACATAGAGATCTACCACAATAAGGGTGGGTTAATGAAAGTTTGGATGCCTAAGAAACCTGAGGAAGGGCAATTCAAAGAGGGTTCATCTGGTGTTGCAAAGGATAAGGTCGAAGTGAGCATGGTTTGCCTATTGCCTGTAGACTTTTTAGTTAGACCTGGACAAAGAGCCATACTCAAAGGGGATGTAATTTGCCCAAGTTCAGATGACGAGAATGAGGAGAAGACTACTATAGTAGTTTTACATAAGCTTGCTCAAGTTCAAATGACGAGAATGAGGAGAAGACTACTATAGTGGTTTTACATAAGCTTTCACTAGCTTAAACTAATCATATTCAACTGTTATTTATTAAGTCCGAGTTGAATTTAATACTCATCAATAACATCTTCATAGATCATGGATTTGGTGTCTCTATCATCCCAACATGGTTCCTGAATAAGATGGGTTTAAGTAAAAACCAACTAAAGAGGGTCGACATATTAATAAGGGACTTCACAGGAGGAGAAAGTGTGGTAGACAGGTATATTGAGTTGAATTTGAAGATTGAGAGATATACCACTAAGGAATATTTTTCAAGGCGATGCGAATTTCAAGAACATTGTCAAGGGGGCAAGTGGGGACAAAACTATGACCAAGTTAGATTAGCTTAGGGTCCTCATGTCTAAACTCGAGCGGCTAGCCTCAATAACATTGAAAGTCGCTCATTGATTATCAAATCTGATGGTTAAGTTGCCCAAAATGAAAGAATGCATCAAGAAAATCAAGAGACTAATCTTGGAGCATAACTCACTAGCCTCAGTTGAGTGCATCTATAAGGATGAGCATGATGATCACATGATTTAATTACTAATGTCAAACCTCAAAATCACACCCAAAAAGTTGGATGATTAGTACACCGAGACTCATGACCCCTTAAAAGAAATAAACTTAGACATCAAAGAGATACCTCGACCAATATTCATCATTGCCAAGTTAAATGTTAAGTTTGAGGCTAAATTGATGGCACTACTCAAAAAATACAAAGATTGCTTTACTTGGGACTATTCTGAGATAGCGTTGGATAAGACACTTGTGGAGCACCGCTTGCATATAAAGGAAGGGTTTTGCCCATTTAAACAACTAATAAGAAGAATGTCTAAGGAAGTGGAAGAGTTGGTTAGAGAGAAAATAAAATGACTTTTAGCCACTGGGTTTATACAAATGACCACTTATATAAAGTATCTTTTTAATAGTGTCCCTGTTATAAAGAAAAATGGGAAGCTGAGGATTTATGTGGACTTCAAAAACTTGAACTTGGCTACTCCTAAAGACAAAATATCCCATGCTTATAGCAGATATGATGGTAGATGCAGCAACTAGCAATATGATCCTTAACTTTACGGATGAGCAATAAGGGTATAATCAGATAATGATTGTTGAAGAAAATGTGAGCAAGATAACCTTTAGGTGCCCAAGGCTGATTAGAGCTTATAAATGGGTTGTTAGGCCATTCGACTTAAAAAAATGTTAGAGCTACATATCATAGGGCAATGAATAGTATCTTTCATGATATGATTGGGAAGTTAATGGAACTATACATTGATGATGTGGTGGTCAAGTCCTAAAGTGAAGATGAACACTTAGCCCAGTTAAGGAAGCCATTTAAGCGAATGAGGGAGCATAAGCTTAAAATGAACCCTTTAAAATAAGCGTTTAGAATCTCAGCTGAATTTTTTTTTTGGTTTTTGGTACACCAGTGGGGTATTGAGGTTGATAATAACAAAGTCAAAATGATTATAGAAGCAAAGCCCCTATTCATGAAGAAGGAATTGCAGAGGCAGATAGACAAAGTAAACTTTTTAAGGAGATTCATATTTAATTCCGCTAGTTGATTAAGTATTTGGCATCCTTTACTCAAGCTTAAGGATAAAGATTATTTTGTTTAGGATGATGAATACCAAAAGGTCTTTGATGATATCAAATGGTATCTAACCAAACCCTCGGCCATGCACCCCTAAGGCCAAATGTTCCTTTATTATTATATATTTCAGCTAGTGAAGAGTCCATTGGGTGTATGCTTGCCCAAGAGTAAGACAATGTGGAAAGAATGGTGTATTACCTGAGAAGAGTTCTTAATCTAAAGGAGAAGAGGTATTCGACCATTAAGAAACTGTGTTTGACACTATACTACGCTTACACAAAACTAAGATACTACATGTTTCGAACAATAGTCTTAATTTTATACAAAATCAATTTTCTTAAGTATATTCTTTCTAAGCCATTTTTACGGATCAAGATGGCCAAATGGCGATAGCGTTGTCAGAGTTTGCTCTCTAATATGTTCCCCATAAAGTAATGAAAGGCCAAGTGTTAGCTAATTTCTTGGCCGATCATCCTTGTTTAGAAATCCCTATGGAGCATGCTGTGGAAATTCGATATGTTGAAAACTTGCCCTGGAGAATAGGGTTTGATAAATAAAAAACAACAAGCTCAGTTTGGGTAGGAATCATTTTATAATCACCAAAAGCGCTAATGTCTATATTGTCTTTGATGTTGGATTTCCCATGCACCAATAATCAAGTAGAGTACAAGGCTTTAATCATCGCCCTGAAAGTCTTAGCTGAGTTAGGGGCAAAATTTATAGAGGTAAGGGGAGATTCCTTGCTGGTGATTAATCAAGTTAGTGGAACATATAAGTGTGAGTCACCCAGCCTCAATGCTTATTGTAACAAGGCTAGACATTTAGCTCGAGGATTCTAGTCATGCCACTTTGAGTTTGTTGAGCGCAAAAATAATGTAAAGGCAAACACTTTGGCCCAATTTGGCAGTAGCTTCCAATAAGAATTCCTTATGACTCCAATCTTATACCACTCAGAGTTTGTTTGTGTGAGCAATCATTTGAGAGATCGATCGACGACTGACGTGTTCATCGGTGAAGTTGGTAAAATGGATTTTTTAATAGATTAGAGAGATGAGATTATTTCTTACTTGAAAGATCTAAGTGTAATGGCTGAGCTACATGTGCGAAAATGAGCAACAAAGTTTTGCTACCTTAATGATGAGCTTGATCATCGAAGCATAGATGGGAAATACTATTATGCATATGGCCAAAATAGACTATTTTAGTCATGGTTAAAGTTCATGAGGGAGTAGTTGGATCCCATCAATAAGGAAAGATGATGAAAAGGTTGCAATTAAAGTATGGGTATTATTGGTTGACCATGGAAAAAGGATTGCTTTGAATATGCTAAAGGATGTCAAACTCGTCAACAACATGGATTGATTCAACACCTTCCTACCAAAGAACTGCATTTAGTCATGAAGTTGTGGCCTTTCAGAGGTTTGGCGATGGATGTGATTAGAAAGATCATCCCACCATCTTTTAATCACCATGTCTTTATCATAGTGGCAACCGATTATTTCACAAAATGGATTGAGGCTAGGGTACAATCTTTATCCACTCAAGGTAGTTAATCAGGCTTTGGTTATCAAGTTCTTAAAGGAGAATATCATCCATAAGCATAGATTGCCATAATCAATCACTACAAACCAAGGTACAATCTTTACAAAAGAAGTTGTTCAAGAATTTTTGCCACGAGTATGGAATCAAACTCCTTCACTCAACGCCTTACTATGCTCAAGCTAATAGGTAAGCTAATGCAATGAATAAGGTGATAAAGTTGAATATCTAGAAGATGATAGAGGATAATCCTAAAGTTTGGCATGAGTTATTATCTGAGACTCTTTGGGTGATTAGAACAATGATTAAGACAGTAACGGGTTCAACTTCATTTTAGCTAGTGTATGGGCATGAAGCTATGATCTCGATTGAGTTAATTATTCATTCAATCAAAGAGCTCACCCAGATAAACTAATAGTGGGCGAGTATAAATCGACCATGATGGAGGAACTTGATGCTCTAGATGAAGGCAAACTAAAAGCCCTTGACTAGTTTCAAGCTCAAAAGAAAAAGTTTGAATAGGCATACAATAATTGCTTGAAGCCAAAGAGTTTTTAACAAAGGTGATCTTATATGGAAAACATTTCTTCTGACAGGATAGAAAGATAATGCTTTTTGAAAATGATCGTGAAATTAGGAAGTCCCATTTGTTGTTGCAAATATCGTTAGAAATAGGGCATACCACTTGGCTGAAAAAGATGGAGTCATTCACGATTGATTAATCAATGCCAAATTCCTTAAGGAATATCAACCATCAATGTAGGAAGGCATAAATCACTCAATTTTTGAAAAGATGCTAGGCATATAAACTTAATTTTGGCCGGTGAGTTATCTTAAACTTGTAATGGACACCATTTTAGTTTTGAAATTTATGTTTGTCAGATTCCAACATGGTTTGGCTATTAACAATAGGCTAAAGTGTCTTGAGTAATATTATATCTTGGCTAGTCTATTAAATGATTTCAACTCATGTAGTAATTATTATTTTCTTTGGCCAATCAAGAATTTCACTCAACTCTAATGCCTTTGTTAGTATTGTGCTTAAATATATGAATCTTGATGCTTGACTATTATTTGAATGGAGTAAATGAGCAAGAGAAAAAGTAACATATGAAAAGGCATCCATTCTAATTAAATCATAGAAATTCACGCAAGGAAATTGTTCTTAAATGTACAAAGTTGATATTAATAAAACTTCATTCAAAAATACAATCAAAATTAAGGTAACTTGTTTTTGAATTCAGAAATGTATGCATTGGGAGAAGAGATTGAAGCTTGGGCAAATTTTTCTTTCTTTTCATTTGCTTTAAGAGTCTGCTTTAACTCTTTTCTCTTTTTGATATGTTCAATAGTAGCACCGATCAAAGCCTTCAACCTCTCCTCCAAGTCATGACAAGTTGCCTTGATCTTGTTCAACTCGTCCATAAGCTCTTTTTTCCTTTTTCTTAGGGGAACTACTTTGTTGTTTTGAAGGGTTTTGATTGTCTCCTTCTCTTAGGAATTTTGAGTATCTAGACCCGAAAATTTGCATTTTGATCTAGTCATTTGAGTGAGGAAGGCATAAGCTTGAGTAACTTTTCTCACCAATTTTAGGAGTCCCTTTTTGAAGTGTTCAAGTGCCGACTTTTGGCCAATGCTCATTTCAGTCTCAGTAGCGTGATCTGAGATGAAATTCAAATCTTTTTGAAATGCCTCCAATTGGACAGGGCTTAGGAGAACAAAAGTATAGAGTTCAAAAAGACATTAAAGGCACTAAATGACTTTTCGTGAGTGGCATTCATCTTATAGAGTGCCTTCTTCATCTTTCTTTTTCTCAACTTCAACCTCACATACATCATCATCATTATTTTCTTTTGTTCTAGGAGGGTGAGGTAGTCAATAAACTCCTGAGGTAAAAGGGAGTTAGAACAGTGGCAACAACCCTAAATTCAGAGAAAAGGAATAAGTTTGCCTATGGGGAATGAGTAGATTCAGAGACCATGATCACCTTTTTGGGTAATGACTCTAAAGGTCGTTTGCCAAATACCTTATTAGAGATAGGAATAAAAAGGCAGATGGAGGAAGCATAAAAAAAAGGTAGGTGAAAAGTGACTATATGAGTAAAAGACTCCTTGGGAGTATCCACAAGTGGAAGGTTGGACGATGCTACCATTTTGGGGCTGTTTATTTTTATTGTTAAAGGTGGTTGCTCATATTTTATGGAGGCCTTTGGCTCTTTGTTCTGTTTAGTTCTTTTTCTTACTAGCACGACCTTTTCGCTCACCTTGTCAGACTTCTCATTCGTTTCTTGAGCAACATCTAAGATATCTTTAGGAATGGCCTCTGCAAGAGAAGCAAATAATTACACAAAAAATAATGCAACAAAATTATATCAAGTAAAATTATCTCCTTGAACGAGATTAGCATCCAAGAGTATAATTTCACTAAGGACAAGTTGTGTTGTGTCAGATTCATCTAGATATAAACCCGTCCACCTTAGGAGGTTGTGTTTTCTTTTTTTGGTTGTAATGGATCTTGTAATGCCAAAAGGTGCATTCAGAATAGGAGGGTGACAATCAATCCAAGGTCATTGGAAAAATTGAGGCTAAACAGTTAGTAGTCTATTCTCTCTCCAGAATAATTATCATTCTTGGCAATAAACGTGTCATTCGTGAACTAACTTGTCCTTGATAAGTTGTACTCTTTTCAACATTTTATCTCGCTCAAGGTAATTATACTTGAAACCATAAGATTGCTCAAATGCAAGAATTTAGGCGATATGTTGACCTTTTAACTTGGACGCTTTTGGCATGGTAGAAGAAGAAGCATTAGCTAGCAGAGGTTTTGGAAAACCTTGCAAAGAAAGATTATCTTGAGCAGACTTGCACATCTAGAATTTCACAATCACGACCCACCAAGCTTCAAAATCACTTGAGATGCCATCTAGGATATCCCAATCGCTCATGATGAGAGATCCTTTTCGGTTTTCATTGATGGCTGAGATCATGTGTAGGATATTTAAGTCTTTAATCTTTGGTCATTAATGCAATTTTTGTTCATTAAATGAGTAGACTAAAGGCATGAGAATCAACTGAACTAGCTCAAATTGTTGGCTAACATAATGGGGATTATAAGCCTCTATCCCATATTGATTATTCTTATTAAGTTTGAGCGAACAAGGGAAATGCAAGTCCCTGGTAATGAGGCAACTCGCCTAGTTATGACACCAATCATATGTATCATCGCCAAGATAGGGATATGAAGAGTTTGCTTTCTCAGAGTTGAATCTCATTCATCTTGGTCCAAAAATTGATAGACAAAGCTAGTGACAGGGATATTTATCCTTATCATAATGAAAAAACTCAAAGAAGAAGGGAAAACTATTGCCTAATAGTTTAAATCGGTTTACCCACCACTTATAATTAGTAAGGGTAAAGGGGTTAGGCCGAG
Organism: Omphalea diandra; assembly: GCA_949677035.1. Lineage (NCBI taxonomy): Eukaryota > Viridiplantae > Streptophyta > Magnoliopsida > Malpighiales > Euphorbiaceae > Omphalea > Omphalea diandra. The sequence continues at coordinate 10,398 of CATIWR010196191.1, forward strand.
GTGGTTTGTAAGTAAGCTCCGGGAAATACACAAGGATCTAAAACTGGACTATCCAAAGAGGACCACCCATACCTCTAAAGGAGCTTCACTCTTTCTTAGGAAGGAAGCCATGAAGACCCCGATATATCCAAGCAAGGATTGAAGGACCCAGAGCTAACGACTTACCATGAGTAAGGGCGACAACTACCAATAAGTATTTTTTTGTCACTTTCTTAGAGGGGGAGCAAAAATTGTATTTGTAAAGCCAATAGAGAATGAATGTAGTATGTTCACTCAATGAAGGTGGGTTGTCTTCTCTTTGGTTGTTATTGATGAAGGAAGCATAACCAGGGTTATTAAGATCAATTTCTATCCTTCCTGGTTAACTTCTAAAGTAGTAGAGACTTTTTGACCAATAATAGGAATGTTGAATAACACAACAAGATCTTTTAAACTAATAGACATGAAGCCAAATTTGAAAAAGAAACATTTAGTTGATCTAGACCAAAATAGTAAAACAACATTGAGCAAAGATTTATGGATGGGAATTTGGTTGAGAGAAAATTGTAATAGGTTATATATCCTAACTTTTTCTAGGTTTCAGAGAATTCTGAGGCCATTCTATTGAACCAAGGAATGTATTCTCTCTAAACGATAGGCCAAGTAGGTAAAGCTTTAAGCCATAAACTATTGTATGTGGCGAAACAGAACCTAGAAGGGTCTCTACTATTAAAGAAATGATTCTTGCTAAAGAAGTCAACAAGTTCATTGAGTGAAGGTTCTAAACCATAAGTATGAGATGAGTCGACAAGTCTTAATACTTGGAAATCAATTTGATAGCCAACAGTATTGTCCTTGAAAGCCTCATAAGTTTGCTAAGGGGTTACCTCTTAAGATGTTGCCTTTGCTTTCATCATTTGAAGAGTGAGGAAGTTAAAGCAAATGTTTTAGATAGAGAAATTTTTAGAGAGAGAAGCTCTGAAGCAAAAGGAATAGCAAAAGTGAGAAATGATTTATCTGTTAATAGTATATATAAGGAAAAAAGAGGTGAAACAGTTTGCAACATTTAAAATTAAAATTAATTGATGCGCCAAAACAGCTATAATTAATAAAGGTGTGTTGTTTCATCTTCCTTTGAAACTTTTGGAATATGATTATTCCAATCTCAGTAAGTGACATGTCATTTTGTCATAAATGGTAATGGACGATACTGTCCAAGTTCTTGCAAGGAATTCGAAGTAATTTTTGGTATTCGATCAAGACTTTTTGGTATTCTCAACTATTGAATCTATGGCCGAGTGTCACTTGAAAGAATATCTTGGGCGAAGAAAAAATATATATATATAAGTAGAGTTTTCAACAAGAGTTACAAATAATGAGTCAATCGAGTAAGCTTTTACTCACCAAATAAACCCTTACCATATTCAACATTAATTTAACATTTCAAATACAAAAATTTACTTAAAAAGTATAGAGCATTTTATCATGTCATAATCAAGGACGCATATCATATATATAAGATTTATATTAACTTAACCACTTTCCTTATTTAGGGTTAGTTCACTTGCATAAATGGGATATTCGACACTTTGCAAATATTTATGCATTTTTAATAGTAAGTTTTATTGAATGGAAAAGATGCACATAGAAAATGAACATTTAAATGAATATATTTGTATTTGGTATAAAAATAATAATCAAATACTATTTTAAGTGCAATTTAATTGTTTATATAATTCTCGCTATATTTATCACCGTTCTCTTATAGATAACATGTATCACATTAACTTTAATACAATTAACGGACAAAATAAAAAATAAAATCAACTCCACTTAGCCACTTTTTTAATCTTTTTAAACTAATATGCAAAATTCAAATAGTCAATGCCAAGTTCAAATCTCACAATATAATTTTCTTTTAATACTAAGACATTGTTTGTTTCACAAAAAATAATTTGTCTAAAGAAAATATTTTTTGAGAAAATATTTTTTGATTAACATATTTTTTGATGTTTGGAACATAATACAAAAAATATTAATTTTCTTTTAATTTATAAGATTATTAACAAAATTTATACTATAAATACTTTATATTTATATTATTTATTATTTAATATAAGAAAAAATATATCAAAAATGAAATTTTTTTATAAATTCTATCTATCACTGACAATCACCATTGGTCGATAATGATCGTTGATTGTATTAGTAGTGAAGAATAACTAATAATAATAAATATATGATTTATTTTTTATTTGAATGAATTTGTCAAAATTAAAAAAAAAACTTTTCATTTACAAAACGAGAAGTTATTTTCCTAAAAAATGACTTAATTTTTCTTTTGATTAGAAAAATATTTTCATTAATCAATTTTCTTGAATACATTAAATAAAAAAAATTGCGAAAATAAACAAACTGAGCCTAAAAAAAATATCAATACTCAAGAAATCAAGAAAATATCTTATGGCTCAAATCATTCTCTCCACTTTCCTCGTCCTCACTACCCTTTTCCCCACCTCTCCATCACCGTTGCCACGTCTTCACTCCCTTTATTTCTAGCTTCTGAATCCACACATGCTCTCCTCTTCCTCTTCAGTTTAATAAAGACCATAATTTTACTAACAAAACAATGAAAAAATCATAACTTTTCAAAGGAAGAAAAAAAAAAAAAAACTATCAACAAAACAATATCAGTCATGGACATGAGGCCAGCCACAACACATCTCTCACCTCCCTCATCTCTGCACATCAAATTACCTCCTCTCTCAAGTCACCCAAGGGCCAAAAAAACAAAAACCTCGTTTCAACAAAGTGATTGAGGAATAAAATTAGAAAACAACACAACCCTCACCTTCACAAAAAACGGAAACCCATTTCAACAAATCTGAAGAACACAAATCCATTTCAAGAAAGCGATTAAGGAAGAGGAGGGGAAAAAGTAGCCATGGTGATATATTTGAGATAAGGATTTGACAAAAACTCATTTTAACAAAGCAAACAATAAATTGGAAAAACACACACACACACAAGGAAGAATGTCGTTGTTGTTGCTATTGGAAAAAATAGAGAATATTTTGGAAAATTCCATCATAAGTGTGAAGAATTTTTGAGATTAGGAGAAGGCTTTGTCGCCAACAAACCATCCACCAAATTATCCATTCTTAACACTGATAATTCAAAGCTTGTGGATATTGTCGGCGATGATGACATTGGAGTAGATGACTCGGTTGATGAGGGGTCGAGGATGTTTCGGAGGAAGTTACAAGCATAGTTTTCGAAGGCTTCGCAAATGGAGGAGGAGATGAGGTTGATAACGGTGCCTTCGTGGAAGATGTAGACCTTGAAACGGAGTGATGGAAAGGTGGATCAAACGAATTTAGCGAGGACGGGGACAAGCGTGGTTGAAATCGGCAACGATGAAGTGGAGGAAGATTTTTTATGGGCAGAAGGAGTAGTTTTTTTGCCCAAGTGAATTTGTTGATTTGTATTCCCTCTCAGGGTTGGTGTTGTGTAGTACTAGAACTGCGATTCATTGAATAGATTTTCTTTTAGGGTATCATTTTTTAGTATTTAATGAGCTTGTAATTATTGTAATATTTTTAGCTCTTTTGATTTGAATTATACTCATTACTATATGTTTTAACTCCTGTAAATTTCTGTTTTTTAAATAAAATCTCTATTTCATGTTTGAAAAAAAAAAATTGTCAAGCAAAATGAAGTTTTTATATGGGTGGAATTCTTATTTTATTTTGTTTGTCTGTCAGCCTAAAATAATTTTATATGATAAATCTAGAAGGTGATTTAAGCTTTCAACCTATAATACATTGTTATTTCACCATTAAATTATTAGTCTAATAACAATAATGGAACATAAAAGATAAATAAGATCACATGACAGTTAGAAATGTGTGGTAGATTTCGACATAGGTGATCCGTTACCTATATAAAATCAAAGGGCGCCCTTAACTGACTCAGTATAACTAACTTATGAAAATACCGTTACTGATTTTTGCTATATTTCAACTCAAAACCTTAACTGACAGCAATTTTCCCGGTCAACAAAAATCATACTCGATTCTTCTCTTAGATTCATTCCTTTCCCATTCCTCCAAATCCCTTTTCATCTCTTTCTGTTCCTCTAATAACAAGAGAAAAAAACTAAAATAAATCTTTTGTACTAATGTTTTCACGGGCTTTCCTAAGGAACCCATCACAGTCTATCAATACAGTCTTCACACGCCAGTTCTGCAACAAGTCAGAAGGGTCTATCTCATCGTGGCTGTCTCGGCCATTCTTTAATCGGTCAGGCTATGGTCATGATCAGAAGAATAGTGGGGATGCAATATTGTTGAAATTGTTATTAAGATCAGTCTCTTCAGGGGTTGTGATTGTTGGTTCCAGCTTGGGATTTAGCTATTGGTATTCTTGCTTGATTGATGAGAGTTCTTTTTTGTCTTTCGCTGAAAGTGCAAATGAGACTGTATGGGAGTCTAACAATAATTATCTCCTTCTGCACAAGAAGAAACATAAATTCCTCTTCAGAGGTAGATATTCCATTTTCCATTCATGTTTCCTGAATGTGTCAACTCATATATATGTAAATATGCTGTTGCTAGAATACTTGTTTAATATTACATGTGCTTCTATTGTGATACATGTTTTTGCCAATATTTCAGATGACTATAGGAGAAGAATTTTCTTTAATTATGAAAAGCGCATAAGAACTCAAAGTCCTCCGGAGAAGGTATGTAACTATTCTCTAGTATTCTGATTTTTCTCCTCGCCTCTTAATTTCTTTGTTCATTTATGTTTCAGGTTTTTGAGTATTTTGCATCTCTTCGAACCCCAGCTGGGGAGGTTCTTATGACACCAGCAGACTTGATGCGAGCAGTCGTTCCCGTGTTTCCTTCATCGGAATCAGATCATGTTAGAGAGGGCTTTCTGAGAGGGGAGCGAGTTCCCGGCGAGCTACATTGTGAGCCTTCACAATTTTTCATGCTTTTTGATACTAACAATGATGGGCTCATATCTTTTCCAGAGTGAGTTTAATGTGAATGTGCATTTCAACTTGTCTATAATTTTGATGTGACCTCAATACAATTTGCAAAGTTTTCTGGTAAATTAACATATTTGATCTCTTGGTTCAATCTTTTCTTGTTTGCAATCAGGTACATCTTTTTTGTTACACTTCTGAGCATTCCTGAATCAAGCTTTTCTGTGGCATTTAAAATGTTTGACCTCAATAATAATGGGTACGCCTCCTGTGCTTTCAATAGCTTTCATCTATACGGACATTATTTTTTTGTAGTTGATACAAGGGAAGAGAAATCAAAGATTTACGTATCCTGGGATATGCAATGGAGACAATTCTTTAGTTGTTGATCAACTTTTAGTAAACTGTGGTCATTGCGTGAAAAGTTGTGTTCATTTTCTAGCCTTTCTTCAACATGTAATCCACATGTCATAGCTCAGCTTTGATTGGTCTGTCAAAGCAACTTGGTAATTAGCATTTGTGTTAATGTGACTATTGGCAGAGAGATTGACAGGGAAGAATTCAAGAAAGTGATGAGTTTAATGCGATCTCAAAACAGGCAAGGGGCAAGCCACAGGAATGGATGGCGAATTGGGTTCAAAGCTGTGGAGCCTGTGGAGAATGGTGGGTTGGTAGAGTACTTCTTTGGCAAAGATGGCAAGACCTGTCTAGAACTTGGAAGATTTGTTCAATTTTTAAGGGAGTTGCACCATGAAGTACGTACTTATTCTTAGTTCTTTCACCACAGAATTCTGGATTAGTCTTTCATGCAAGTTTGAAGTTTTACCATTTTTAGATCATTTTTTGATTCGATAAATATTCAAATATGTAGTTCCTTTTTAGCCACATCATGTTAATTTGGATTGGAAGATTCTGAAAATATTGAAAGTTTACAGATTTTAAGGTTGGAATTTGCACATTATGACTTCAAATCCCGGGGAACAATATCAGCTAAAGATTTTGCCTTGTCCATGGTTGCATCGGCTGACATTGGCCATATAAACAAGTTGCTGGACCGGGTTGATGAACTAAACAATGAGCCAAATCTTCGAGACATACGAATTACCTTCAAGGAGTTCGCAGAGTTTGCAGAGCTACGAAAGCAATTGCAGTCTTTATCTATTGCCATTTTCAGTTATGGAAAATTGAATGGAACACTAACAAAAAATGATTTTCAAAGAGCTGCATCCCAAGTATGCTTCTTAATAAGCTATAACTTCTTTAGCCTTCCACTAATTAATGCCGATACTATCCTTGTAATGAAGGTGCTATTTAAATTTTACCAGGTATGTGGCATCTCCATTACAGATAATTTGGTTGACATAATATTCCATGTGTTTGATGCTGATCGTGATGAGAGTTTAAGCTCACATGAGTTCATAAAAGTTTTACAAAGACGAGAAAAGGAGGGGTCGCTGCCTAGAGAGGCAGGTTTGAAGGGTTTGATATCTTGCTGCTCCAGTTGTGCCAAAAATTACTCTCTAGTTTATTAGATGATGCGTTATGCTGCAAAGGAAAAGAATGATATGGCAGTGAATTTTGGTTCTCCTTTCAAGCTTGAGCAGAAGGAAGAAAATGTAGGGCTAGTCTTCATTTTATTTTGTTAAAATTTTTGGAAATATTTTCACAATTTTTCTGCAGATTGAAGTGAAGTTGATGTGCCATGGCCTGTTGCATATGCCACAGCAAAGTCACCTCTGCCACTGACTTAAAAATGTAGAGTTGTTTGTGTTGATATATGTATATATTTTTTCCAAATTCTATCAATAAATTATTTTGTATAAGTTATTTTAAGTAATTGCGAGCATCTTTTCTGCTTCAATGTGGAATTCATAGTAGCTTAATGTAGGGTCATTCTAGCATTTTTGTGACCGTGATAGAGACTGATCTGTCATTATTAGGAAAGCAAGAACAAGGAAAGTCATTAATTATTTTTCAAAGTGGACTTCAAAGTCAAAGTCTCCTAATAATGCAAGTTAGAAGATACAAATTTATGTAGCTCAATTCAATCGCAAAGTATATTCATTTGACAACCAAATTTGACTTGTTAGGATTAACTAATACATGGCTGTAACACTAGACAAACAACCAGATTCACCCACAAAATTATAATCTGAGGCTCTACTAACAAGAAGGCGTTTTTGTCAAATGGAGCTAAACCGGCCATCAATAGTGGTGATCATAATAGTTGTATTGCAAGTATGGTGGTGTTATAGCTGTTCAGAGCATGAGAGAGAGGCTCTTTTCAATCTCAAAGCTTCCTTAAACTATCCCAACGGAAGTTCCCTGTCTTCATGGGGTACAGATACTGACTGCTGTAATTGGGAGAACATAGAATGCAGCCTCACTACAAGAAGAATCTCCAGACTCTTTCTTTCAAGTACAAGGGATTGGAACTTAGGAGATTGGTACCTGAATGCCTCCCTATTTCTTCCCTTTAAAGAACTTAATGCTCTTTACTTGAGCAGAAATCATATAGCTGGTTTTGAAGGAGTACTAAGACTTAGCAACTTGGAGCTTCTTGATTTAAGCGAAAATGAATTCGAGCATAGCATCCTATCCTCTCTAAGTAGTCTTTCATCCTTAAAATCGTTGTTCATATACAACATTGGATTGAAAGGAATAAATGATATTCAAGGTGAGCTAGACATGCTTCTTCCTTTCCTGCTCTCTTCTTAAGTCTCAATGCTCTTTCTGCTATAATTGAGTCACATTATTTATCTATGAACAGAATTGGATGGACTAACAAGCTTGAAGGTACTGGATATGGGAGGCAACAAAATCGAATTCTTTGAATCCTTTCATGGTATATGTTTCAAAAGTTTTGGGCTTAAATTTATTTGTTACACTCCATGAATCATTCTTCTGTCTTCTTACTGCAGATGTTAGAGGTCTGAGCAACTTAAGCACCCTTTTTCTGGATGATATAGCCACCAAAGGAAGAAGCATTTCGCTTAAATCCTTGGAAGTATTCCCATCCGTCAAGACCTTTTATCTAAGAGGGAATAATATTATTGAAAAGAAAAGCGTTGGTCAAGGTAAAAGATTATGGAAATGATGCCAAAAACCTAAAAGCATTTCATTCTTAAGTTTTATGTGTTACTGATTACACTGAATATAATTTTGGTGCACGTTGCCAATAGAGTTTGATAAGTTGACCAATCTGGAAGAGTTGTACTTGGACTATTCCATTCTTGATGAAGGGTCCTTTCAAAGCCTTGGATCGCTTCCTTCTCTTAAACTTTTGTCCATGTATTCAAATAATGGTATCCTACCTATTCAAGGTATATGCAACCTCTCAATTCCACAATTATGTAAATAGCACAAGTCCATTTTATCATTTTCAATATAATAAAATTCCAAATCAACCTATTATCTCAAAATTGTTGCAGGATTTTCTAATTTCAAAGCTTTGGAACATTTGGACTTGAGTTTCTCTACTGTCAATAACAGCCTCCTGCAGACTGTTGGATCGATAACCTTCCTTAAGACTTTATCATTAAGTGGTTGTGGAATCAGTGGCACTTACCTACATCTCAAGGTAAGGTTGTTAACCTTGTTTTGGTTTTTCAGTCATTATTTGCGTTAAAATACTATATATACCTTAACTTCTATGAAAAAAAATCATTTCTAGGACTTTGTCAGCTAAGATATCTTCGAGAGCTAGATATCAGCTTCAATGATCTCACTGGTACATTGCCTTGGTGTTTGGTAAACTTGACATATCTTGAAATATTGCGTCTCTCTTCCAATCACCTTACAGGAAATATCTCCTCATCTCCCCTCAGGAATCTCACATCAATCCATCAACTCGTACTTTCGGACAACAATTTCCAAATCCCAATCTCACTTTCATCTTTTTTCAACCATTCAGAACTCAAGGTCCTGGATGTGCGGAACAATGAAATACATGCTGACATAGAGGAGCATAGTTTGACTCCAAAATTCCAATTGGAGTACCTTGTTTTTTCTGGTCATGGTTATGGTGGAGCATTTCCCAAATTCCTCTACTATCAATATGACCTAAATTTTGTTGAACTCTCACACATTCAAATGAGAGGGAGTTTTCCATTTTGGTTGTTAAAAAACAACACAAAACTACAAACACTATTTCTGGTTAACAACTCCCTTTCAGGACCTCTTCAACTGCCCATTCCTCCTCATATGCATTTAGCAGACTTGGATATATCCAATAATCAATTCTACGGCAACATCCCCATAGAAATCTCAGCATTACCAAAGTTAACATCCTTGAATATGTCTCGAAGTGGTTTCAGTGGTCGCATTCCATCTTCATTTGGAAACATGACTTCATTAGAAGTTTTGGACTTATCCAACAATGGATTATCAGGTGGGATACCTGAACATTTGGCAATGGGCTGTTTCTCATTACATTTTCTTCTACTGTCAAACAACAAGCTGCAAGGCCAAATATTTTCAGGAATTGTTAACTTGACAAATTTGTGGTGGTTGCGATTGGATGGCAATCAGTTTCAAGGGAGTATCCCAGATAGCTTATCCAACTGCACCTCTTTGACAAGGCTGTATGTCAACAAAAACTCTCTGTCAGGAAGGATTCCACGGTGGATGGGGGATATGTCTTCTCTCGAAGTTTTAGACCTCTCAGAGAATAATATATTTGGAAGTCTACCTTCTAACTTTAGCCCTCCGCAAATGCAACAAGTTTATTTGTCAAAGAATAAACTACAAGGATCATTGAAAGACGCATTCTATGGTTGCTCTGAGCTAATGACATTAGATCTTAGTCACAATAGTTTGAGTGGTAGCATTCCAAATTGGATTGGCAAGTTTTCTCAGCTGAGCTATCTTCTCTTGAGTCATAATAAACTTGAAGGTGAAATTCCAAATGAGATGTGCAAGTTGAATCAATTAAGCTTGATTGATCTTTCTCACAATAATCTTTCTGGTCATATTCTTCCTTGCTTAAAATTCAATAGCGAGTGGAATAGGCAATTCGAAACTCCTTCAGCTCCATCTCCTGATCCTATGCAGCAGCCTATAGAGTTCACAACAAAGAGTGTAACTTATTCCTATCCTGAAAGCATTCTGTCATACCTTTCTGGAATTGACGTTTCCTGCAACAGTTTGACAGGAGAGATTCCTGCTGAAATTGGAAACTCAAGTATGATCCAAGCCTTGAATTTTTCCCACAACAGTTTGACAGGACAAATCCCAGCAACATTTTCAAACCTGCAACACATTGAAAGTTTGGATCTTTCCTACAATAACTTGGGTGGGAAAATTCCTCCTCAGCTCACTCAACTATATTCTCTAGCTGTCTTCAGTGTAGCATATAATAACTTATCTGGAAAGACACCTGACAGAGTTGCACAGTTTGCTACTTTTGACAATAGTAGTTTTGAGGGAAATCCTTTCCTTTGTGGACTGCCACTACCAAAGAGTTGCACTGCTGCAAAACCAGCATCACCGATGCCAGAAGTTTCAACTGATGACAATAACGAAAAGAGTGGTTTCATAGACATGAGTGTTTTCTATGTGAGCTTTCTAGTGGCTTATTCGATGGTATTGTTGGCAATGCTTGCAGTTCTGTGTATAAATCCATACTGGAGACGAGCATGGTTTTACTGGGTTGAGGTCTGCATTGCTAATTGCCAACATTTCCTAGAGGACAATGTTTATAACCTATTCAAATTAAAAGTGCCATAACCTTGTTTCCGGATTATACATTGGGTTTTTCTTGGCATACCCTTTTGCTTTGTTAAGTTGGAAATGAAGTTAGTCTTGTTTTATAGTATTTGATTTTGATGTAAGAATGCGGCTTTGTTGGTGTTGGTGCTGGAGGGCTTTCTGTCTTTGAGAATCAGTAATGTTATCACATGGTGACCATGCCACTCCAATAAAAGGTTCAAGGATCGTGCGTAGGATACGCATTTTAAAGGCTTATTTAGAATAAATAATAATAAGGTTTTTTTTTAAAAAAAAAAAACTTAGAGGAACAGAATTATTAAGAGAAGTTTTTATTTTTCCTCAAAAAAAAAAAAGAAGTTTTTATTTTTTTATTAAATTATTTTTAAAATAAAAATTAATTTTTTAAATATAATCTTTTTAAATACGATAATTAAAAAATAAAATTGAATTCATTTAAATTATTTTAAATTTCGAATTTTCAAATAAAGTAAACCGCAGTTGGGAAGCATGAAACTTTCAATGCATTCTACCTCAATTTGCAACTGAAGCGGGCTTTCACAATTGTTACACTTTCTTCCAGAGATTATCTGCAACTCTTACTCTTAACTCCATGGCATAATCCCCCAATTTCCTCCTCACGCGGGTTAAAAATCTAATAATATGGTTAAAAATGCTTTTTTTTTCACAGCCCATTAATGTGGTACCTAGAAGATTATTCGTGGGTCGAAGAGAAAAAAAAAAAAATTATGATGCAATAAAATGTGATACAACGGAAGTAAATTTAATTTTATTGATATTTTATTTGATTTTATATATATATATATATATATATATTACAGATAATTACATCTACCAAATACTATAATTTTCAACAAACTCAAGTGCATTAAAATCCTATATGTCATACAAAAGAATTACTAAGTTAATGGGTATCTTAAAAATTTATTTGAATAAACTTAAAAAAAAAAAAGATATAAATTCAAAAGCTGTTAAAAAAAAATTAATAGATGTACTAGCCTAACCCAATGATAATAAAACCCTCTGTAAAATTGAAGGTTTGTTCTAAAGGATGCCAACTAGGTATAAAGTCAAATAAGAAAGTTAGAAAAAAAAACTATATAATTTGAATAAATTTGATAATGAAAATTTTGGTGTTTTTTTGACTTAATTCTCATTATAAATTCATTTTTAAATAATTAGATATAATTTAATAGTTCTTTGACAAAAAAAAAAAAGAGATAATTTTATAGTCATTTTAATAAATTCAATTTAAAAATAGATATTACTTTCATATAATTTTTAGTTATTTAAATTTCTTAGAGAAAGTTCAAATTAATGAAAGTCTGGCTATTACAGTGGTGCACCTTCCATTTCCTTTCCAGGGAATGCCACACATTACTTCTTTTTTTCCCAGAAAAGGAGGTCTGTTTGGGAAAGGGCAAAAAACTTTGGGGGTAGAATGGAAAATTAAACATGGGACCGACAATGAGATGTGTGTCCACACTCCAAAGTTGACTTGATAAGCTACCATGCATCGGAAGATTGCCTGGGTACAATTCTATACGATCAATACACTGTTGGATGAGCGGGAAGACTAACTATCGCAGCTCAAGGGCTTTAAGATTTAGGTGCGCTGAAATATTTCCAAGCACTTTGGAGCAAAGTTTCGATCTTCAGTCTGAGATACCGCTTCTGAATTTTCCATTTTTTTGATATACACAATTAAGATATTTTTTTGAGGCAGTTTACACATCAACTTATCAAAGCACAACTCTAACGTGTAGATATAGCATGATAGTGAAATACAGAGTGGAGGTCTCGTTTTTCAAACTATTAATTTTAGAATCAAATTCAAATATCAATAAATCTTTGCTTTACTGGTAATGAATCGTGTTGAAAGTTCAAAAATTCCAATCGAGTCAAATTCCAAAAAAAAACAAACCAAGGTGGAAAAAAAACTGCTCATCATTACTTAAAAGTTCAAAACAGCGTCTCAGCCTATTAGGCATCAACAAAACAATTTCTTTTGGCCTAAGGTGACGCTCAAATGGGAGGGGATGGGGGCTATAGTAATATTGTTGTTAGAGATATAGTGATGCGATGGTTGTTGGGAGCAAGAGAGAATGGCTCTCTTAAACCTTAAGACCTTTCTACTATAGTCCTCTGGTTCTGCAAAACTGGGTTGATAATGCAGAACACAACTCAGACTGTTGTCAATAGGGTAGGGTAGAGTGTAGCAGCACCTCAGGGAGAGTGACAAACTCTCTTTAAATGAAACAAGGCCCTATTGGATTTCGGAGAATGACATCTCCATGCTTCTCTATTTCTTCCTTTTTCAAGAAATGACCAGTCTCTACTTGAAAGGAAACTCCATTCTGGGTTGTCTTGAGAATGAAGGTACTTTGCCTTGAATTTTTGAAAGTTCTTAAAAGTTCTATGCTTTTGAGTAGTGTCTTCTTCTTGTACCCGACATTTTTTGGAACTTTGTTTCTTGGTTTCAGGTTTTGAAAGATTATCAACAAGGTTGACCAATCTTGAGGTACTTCACTTGAGTAACAATTTATTTGATGAGAGTATATTGCCATCTTTGAGTGGGTTTTCATCTCTCAAATCTCTAAATCTAGCATCTAATCATTTTACTGTACCGGTCCAAGCCCAAGGTAATTTCAATCTCATACCTTTTCCATCGCCTGTCTGCACTTGGATGCAGTACATATTATTCTTTTCAAAAATTTTCATGCATCTTGGACGACAGCAAGTAGCTGTTTCCAATAAAATTCCCCAATTTAAGGCAGAAGCTGTATTATAGAATTATTTAATTTGCAAAGGAATTTCATAAAAGAAAAAAAACAATTCATTTGTAAATGAACTTTCATGTCTCGAATCCTATGTAACAAATGTGGAATTTAATAAATATATAAATTCTATCAATTTCAGTAGAATTTAACTTAAATAAAATCAATGATATAGAATTAGAAACATAGAATTTACGTTGCAAGTGCTGATTTCTAAATGACATCAATCGAAAGATATCTTTTTCTTGCTCTTGTGTGATGGTATCATTTGTTGTTTGTAATCAGCAATACTATGAAGTTGAATTTCTCAGTTTCTGTTGATATATCTTGTTGAATATTTTGTAGACTTGCCCAGCTCTCAGAATTTGGAAGCTTTGTACTTGGATAAGATTGCACTTAGCAACAACTTTCTTCGAACTGTTAGAGTGATGACTTCTCTTAAGGTTTTATCTGTCTGGTTGTGGATTAAAGGCACATTACCTGATGCTCAAGGTAAGTTTGATCTCTGCCTCTATCTTTATATGTGTATGTGTATGAATGTTTTTATAAGCATCTTTTTTCTATAATAATTAATCGACAGGACTCTGTTCATTGCTGCATTTGCAAGTGCTAGACATCAGCAACAATGATCTCAAAGGTACCCTGCCATGGTGTATCGTTAATTTGACATCCCTTAAAGTGTTAGATGTCTCTTCTAATCAATTTTATGGAAATATCTCCCAGTCTTACCTCAAGAGTCTCACATCCCTTGTTGACATAGAACTTTCAAACAATCCCTTCCAAATACCATTCTCATTAGGTCCATTTTTCAACCATTCAAACCTCAAGCACATAAAGGCTCAGAATAATGAAATATATTCAGAAACCGACTTACATTCAGCCTCCAAATTTCAATTGAATTCCATTATTCTATCAAATTGCAGAAACTATGGAGCCTTTCCCAACTTTCTTTTTAGTCAACATGAGCTGCAAATAGCCGATCTCTCCTATATAACCTTGAAAACAGAGTTTCCGAACTGGTCGTTGACAAACAACACAAGACTGAAAGTACTTAATTTAGTAAATAATTCTCTTTCAGGACATTTGCAGCTTCCAGTTTATCCTCATCTTGATCTTTTTGGCATTAGATGTATCCAATAATTACTTCCTCGAGCATATTTCTTCAGAAATTGAAGTATATTTGCCAACGTTGAAACTCTTGAACACGTCTAGAAATGGTTTTAATGGTAGCATTCCCTCTTCTTTTGGTAATATGAGCTCTTTGGAGATTTTGAACTTATCCGACAATCAGTTGTTAGGCATCTTACCTGAGGACTTGGCCATCTGTGGTTTCAAGTTACATACTCTCATACTATCTGACAACAATTTGCAAGGCCATGTATTCTCTGGAAATTTTGACTTGACAAACTTGTGATGGTTACAATTGGATGGAAATAAGGATCCCTGATAGCTTGTTCAAGTCCTCATTGTCAATTCTGGATCTAAGTAACAATCAACTCATTGGCAGGATCCTAGGGTCCATAGGCAATTCGTCGAATTTGCAGGACCTGATCATGTCAAGTAATCATTTTTGAAGATCCAATTCCACTGGACTTATGCCAGCTCTATTATCTTGAAATTTTGGACCTTGCCAAGAACAATCTCTCTGGTGTTTTACCGTCTTGCTTTAGGCCTTCATCATTAATGCATGTTCACCTGTCTGAAAACAGTATAGAAGGAACATTGACAAATGCACTTTTCGACAATCATTTCCAGGCTACATTAGATCTTAGCAACAACTGCATAACTGGTAGAATACCAGATGTGATTGGCAGGCTTCCTGCATTGAGATTTCTTCCCCTGAAGAACAATAGTTTTTATGGTGAAATCCCACATCAAATCTGTCAGTTGCAGCACTTAAGCTTGATAGATATTTCTTATAACAACCTCTCTGGTCCCATCCTTCCTTGTCTAATGCTTGATCAGTCAGTCTCATGTTTTTGCCTCAGATGTTCCTGCAGCTCCTACTGATCCTTTTAGCTATCCATTTTTAAACCAGAAAGGCCTTTACAGTTGACAACAAAGCATTTTTACTACTATTACCAGGGAAAACTTCTCTCCTACATGCCTGGAATTGATCTGTCATGCAACAAATTGACAGGCAATATTCCTCCTGATATTGGAAATCTTACCGAGATCCACACACTAAATTTGTCATACAATAGCTTTACTGGTCCAATCCCACCAACATTTTCCAATCTAAGGGAAATTCAGAAGAGCTTAGACCTTTTCTACAACAACTTGGATGGGAAAATCCCTTCTCAGCTGATTGAGCTAAACTATTTGTCAGTTTTCAACATGGCGTTCAACAACCTATCTAGCAAGGCAACGGAAATGGTAGGACAGTTTGTGACATTTGAAGCAAGTAGCTACGAGGGAAATCCTTACCTCTGTGGACTGCCGTTGCCATAAAGTTGCACAGCAACTGAAGGTTCATTTTCTCCTAGAGCTTCAGTAACAGAGGAAGATAGTTCTTTTCTTGACATGACCACTTTCTACACGAGTTTCATAGATTCTTACACATTTGTTCTGCTGGGGATGTTCTTAGTTATGCACATAAATCCTGGTTGGCCACGAGCATGGTTTTACCTAATTGACATATGCATTAGTTCTTGCTATTGTTCTGTTTTGGACAAGAAGCCTAAGCTATTCTGTTGTGGAAATAATTAGCTGCCCTGTCACATTTTTGCCTCAATATATTAGTAAAATGGGTTGACTGGCCAGACACTTTTGGGCTGCAAACCAATACTAATAGATGGTTCTAGTATTTTTGGTGAGCTTTCAGGTGTCCTATGCGGTAGTTTTGTGGGCATTGTAACTGCAGTTCTGTACACAAACTCATATATTGATGCAAGCATCATCCATTGTTGTTATTATCTTGTGGAGGATCTGCCTATCCAGTGAAGAAGACTGCTGTCGGTTTCCTAGCCATGAACATGTTCTATGGGAGTTTCACATTTTCTTAGGCTATGCTGTCGGATGTTTTTGTGGTTCTATAAGTAAATCCTACCGTGTCACAAGCTGCTATCCCTCTGTTTTACATCGTTTGCTATTCTGTTACATTTGTTTCCCTTTTTGAGAGTGATGCTTGGCCTGTTAAGTGTTAATTAACTCGGCGACGACTCAGCTGAGCAATTTAAATATACAATTTTCCAGTACGCAAGTTGTAGTTTTGCATTGTTTAAGAAAATTAATATATGAATTATTTTAAATAGGTGAGACTGAATCATTTACTTTCTTCTTCTGTGTTTAATTACCCCTCCTGCTTCGAAGTGGTACAAAAACAGTCATGCATATTCTAAATCTTGCTGCTGCCCAGTTTCTGAATATATATATATATATATATAGTATCTTGTACTTGCAATCTTGAGCAGTTCTTACTATTGAATTGAATGGAGCATATCAAACGCTAACCGTGAACTACTGACGCAAATTATGAACTCTTCTTCCTCTCCTGTTCTTACGAAGTATTCTTCTTCTCCTCTTTGAGATGATCACATTTCCTGCTATAAACCCAACATTTATACCTTTTCCACGTCCACAACCAAACCCAATTCAGTAGAAATCCCAATCAATGCCCCATCCGGTCTTTGAAGACCCTACAGGGCTGTCATTTGAGGCGAGTGGAGGCAATGAATTATGATAGGTTTTTAATAACTGAAAGCCATATAATCCAGTGTTCCCTTCAAAAGAACCTGCCGCGAAGGTATCAAACTGATTGCCTCGAGGTATTTCTCCCACAAAAAAATTCTGCGAGAGATTAAAAAAGGAAAGGAAAGTGAGAGTGGTGAGTTGTTGAGGAATCTTGCCTGAAAGTCTGCTGTTTGACAGGTCCAATAAGTTCCTCGAGTTGTATAAATAAGGAAGGAATATGGCCTGTGAAATGATTATTTGACAGGTTTAGCATATAGAGTAACTGCAGGTCACCTATAGTTTCAGGAATTTCACCTTCAAGTTGATTGTTGGGCACATCAATAGATATGAAGATGGTCAGAATCTTCTCCAGCTCCATATTGAGCCCTTTATTCATCAGAGCGACTGAATCTTGGTGATATAATCAGGATAGCTCCATGTAAGGAAACCTAAGAACTTGTGTTTGTTTTCTGTGCTTCATCATCCACTTCCAACTCTGGAACCATTCCGAAGACAGATTTC
>CATIWR010196203.1:0-12481 GCA_949677035.1 Omphalea diandra
ATTGACGTCATAATTATACCCACATATCTTTAGATTCAAGTCAATTGCCCGAGGCTAGAAATTGCGTGTATATCTGCCTGAAAAGTATAGGGCTTGAAACTTCTTGGCCGATTAGTCAAATACGTCTTATTGGGGAATTCAGTATCTCTGTCATTTTTAATTAGCGGGGTCTGATTAACATGAGGTCAATGTGGAGGTGGCAAATGATTTGAGTTGGGCAGATTTGGGTTAGGTAGATTGAATTATTTTTTGCCTAAATTGGTTTTAGATTATATCCTTTTGATGGATTCGAGTTGAGTTAATAGCGAATTAAATTGAATTAAGATGTAGAAAGAAATTATAATAATTTTCAAATTTCAAATAGAATTAGATCACTCATAATTTTTTTAAGAAAAATACAAAATATTTTTTTGATTTTTAAGTAAATGTAAATAATTTAAATTGGATCATTATAAACTCGCAGTCAACGTCAAACATTGAATATTCTGGCTATTTCCAATTACGTATTTTTCTAGTGTAGATAATTGCTCTTCAAGTTAGACTATATATTTGGTGTTAATAAATTTATGGATTATACTGTTTTAAAAATTTTATTTTTGTTAGTATTACTAGATACCAAGTGGGTTCAACCAAACAAGTCAGAGTTAAACCAATTTCAAATTATTTTTTTAGCATATTCTAGTTGATTATTGTGAGTTACAAGTTTAGTTGGATTGAATCATTTGAGGTTGCAAATTAGGTGGAATTATCAGATAAAGATGCAAAAAAGAATTTTGTTAAACTAGATTGGTCAAACTTAAGTCACATGCCTCTTTTGATATTGACAATGAAGATTGATTAGTACCAATGTTTTGTTTAAGTGTTGTTTTTGCAGTGTGTAAGTTAGATTTTTATTGGAAGTTGAATGAAAGTTTAAATCCCTAACTTTGAGTAAGACAACCTAATTCATGGTCAAGATCCCATAATTCGCGGTCGTGACCTTGCAACAAGGATGGATGAAGTTAGGCCGGAAGAATTCATGGAGGAAATTACAGTCGTGATCTAGCCAAGGGAAACTTGACTGTCAGACAGAGGAATTCGCGGTGATGTTTGAGTCCTATGTCGCAACCAGGAATTTCATAACTGAAAGGAGGGAACCAAATCTACAACCACAACACAACAAGTGTCCAAAACAATAGTTGGAATATCAAAATTCGTGAAGGCAAAACACCTGTCACAACCTCAACCAAAGAAAGTGTTTTATCCTCACTAAATAGAGGAATTCGCGATCTCAGTCGCATCCAAGAAGGATATCAATCACGACTGCGACTTTTGGTACACAATGACTATATTTCATGGATGACCAATGGAGAAGGATATGTGGACTACCCTTTAGACACAAAATGGATTTTTTTGCCGCGATTTTGAGCTTCACAGTGTAAATTGGAAAATCTCGACCGTAAAATGTCAGTCACGACCGTAAACATTTAATGCAAAATCTGTCTAACTTACCTTAGAGATTTAGGCATAGTTTGTTAGTAACGTCTCTTTGGTGGATGTTGCGTATAAATACTCCACCTTGAAGTGTGAGTCTGTCCAAAACACTTGAGCGAAGTTTATGTGAGCCTAGAAACATAAAGTGTAAGGATTGTGTGTGAGCCATAAAACACGTTGTACAAGTTTGGTATGAGCTTGAAAACACCATTTTAAGTTGAGTGAAATTTTCAATTGTGAAGAATTGAGGAGTGGACGTAGGGTTTGTTAACACCTGAACCACTATAAATATTTTATCTTTATTGCTTCTACTTTTTCTCAATTTTTTCATCACCAAACCTTTCCTCTAATTTTTTTTATCTCTCACTAATTTAACCCTCTTCTTGGTGCACTAGAGCCAACAAGTGGTATCAGATCCTTGTCTCACTTTAAAGCTTAATCGTGTAAGAAAAGATCATGGCAAAAGAAGAAATCCACACCCATTTCAAGCCTTATTTTAATGGATATAACTATACTCATTAGAAATATAAGATGGAAATTTACTTGGATAGCGATATGGTGGATCTTTGGGACATCGTAGCTAAAGAATGGAAGCCACCTACTAAGATGGTAGATATAAGTGAAGAATTGATCCCAAGAGAAGAGTGGGTTGAAGCTCATAGGAGATCCAGTGGAATAAACAAGAGAGCTATGGCAATCCTTCTAAGTTCTCGAGAGAGAGAAGAAATTGGAAGGCTCTAACATTGCCCCACAACTCATGGGATTTGGAAGGACTTGGAAAACTACCATGAAGGCACTACTTTGGTGAAGTCCAGCAGGCTTGAAATGTATATGACTGAATAAGAGTTGTTTATGATGAAAAAGAATGAAAGCATCACAAATATGACGAATTGGCTCATTGCTATTGTCACAAACATAAAGAAGTTTGGAAGAATTCTCATCAATCATGAGGTAAATTCAAAAATCTTTAAATCTTTACCTTTTGAAAAGTTTGGTGCTAGGGTTTGTAGTATCCAAGAGTCAAATTTGGAGATTAGAAAGGTGTCAATCAATGTTCTAATAGGCAAGCTTCTAACTCATGAGCTAGCCTTAAAAAATGATGAAGAAATGAAGAAGATGAGAGGAAAATGAGAGAAATAAAAAAAACCATAAAGAAGAACTTTAGCTCTCAAATTTGCATAGAAGGAAAAAGAGGTTGAGGTGGCTTCAAGTGAAAAGGAAAGTGACAAAGAGGAGAAGGAGTTGTCCATGCTTTTAAGAAGAACAAAGGAGTTGATTAAGAGAAGAAAAGAAAGAAGAAGCTTTAAGAAAGCAACTCTAAACCCTAAGGAAAAATTAGGTGATGTTACATTCTATGAATGTGGCAAACAAGGCCATATCTAGTATGACTGCCCTAAGAAGAAGAAGAAGAAGAAGAAGAAGAAGAAGAAGAAGAAGAAGAAGAAGAAGAAGAAGAAGAAGAAGAAGAAGAAGAAGAAGAAGAAGAAGAAGAAGAAGAAGAAGAAGAAGAAGAAGAAGAAGAAGAAAGGGGACAAAGAGAAGAGGAAATGCTTTAAAGTCACTTGGGATGATAGCTCAAGTGAAGAGGATGAAGAAGAGGAAGTTGCAAACTTGTGCTTCATGGCATAAGATGATTCGTCAAATGAGGTAAGTTATTCTCCCCATTCTTATAAAGAATATGATGAGTTAAATGATGTAGATGATGAGCTTTTAAAAGCTTTGACCTTGAGATGTGACAAATACAAGTCATAAATAAAATCTTGCAAGAAAAAATGTTCCAAGCTAAAGGATGAATTTAAATCCTTGAACAATCTTGTAAGTGAATTGAGGACTTCAAATGAAGAACTCAAAAAATCTGTTGAGAGTCTTTCAAAATCATCTTCTTCCCTAAACTCCTTCAGAAAAAGGACATTGACTCCTTAAAGGGTGAAGTTTTTTAGCTTAGAAACTTTATTTCTAAGTTTTACAAGGGAAAGAAAGCTTTGGATACACTTATTATATCTTAAAGACCTCTTTTAGTGAGACATGGTATAGGCTTCAATGGAGCCTTCTTATCTACACCATCACCTAAAACCTTCATTAGAGCCTTAATACCTTAAACATCTAGCATTGAGGTAGTTGGTAGGAAAAGTGCTCAAAGTACTAAGCCACCATTGCCCAAAGGTAAAGGTAAGGCATCTCAAGGCTTAAAGCCTACTCCAAAGAGGGCAAATCATGCATACATTTACACCAAGAAGCATGCTCACCCCAACACACACAGAAAATTCACATCTACACCCAATCATACATGCTCGTGCTCATACTCACACCATCATGGTATGAGAACGATACCTACTCTTACCAAAGCCATGTTTAAAAGGAAGACTCATAAGTCTAAACTCCAATGCCATTATTGCATGAAGTTTGGTCACATAAACATTCATCTCTATATTAGGAAGACACATTTCAAATTGGAGGATCCTTCTAGGCCTAACCCCTTAGGACCTAAGTATGCTTGGGTACCCAAACAAAAATGATTTAATTGTGTTATGTAGGATTGTTTGGCAGCCACCAATGAAGTAAATGATTAGCATATGGATAGTAGATGCTCAAAGCAGATGACGGGCAACAAGAAGCTATTCATGACCTTAAAAGAAAAAGGAGGGT
This sequence comes from Omphalea diandra, assembly GCA_949677035.1. Taxonomy (NCBI): domain Eukaryota; kingdom Viridiplantae; phylum Streptophyta; class Magnoliopsida; order Malpighiales; family Euphorbiaceae; genus Omphalea; species Omphalea diandra. Next base: position 4,120 of record CATIWR010196203.1, read on the forward strand.
GGCAATGTCACATTTGAAAACAATGCCGAGGGTAAGGTAATTGACATTGACATTTTTGGTAAGAATGGTTATTCTCTCATTGATGATATTTTACTTGTAGATGACTTACAACATAATTTGCTTAATGTAAGTCAATTATGTGATAAGGGTAATAAAGTCACCTTTGACCTTAGAGAATGCCGATTTACCACTTTGGTGGATAAAAAGGTAGTCTTTAAGGTATAAAGGAAGGGCAATACCTACTTAATTAACTTAGACAATTTAGATAACCAATCTTTCAAGTGTCTTATGTCACTTAACAATGAAGTCTAGCTTTGGAATAAAAGACTTGAACATGCTAATATGGAGTTCCTACAAAGCTTAGCAAAAGGAAAGCTAATGGAAGGTCTTCCCAAGCTAAAGTCCTCTAAAGACAAGACATATAAACCATGCCAAATGGAAAAGCAACATTAGTCTTCTTTCAAAGTAAAAAATATTGTAAGTACATCTAGACCTCTTCAACTTATCTATATAGACTTGATAGGATCTACTAGGAGTGCTAGTTTAGGTGAAAAACATTATGCACTTGTCCTTATTGATGATTACTCTAGGTTTACTTGAGTTTTTTTTTTCTAGCTCATAAGCATGACACTTTTGATGCTTTTAAAAGTTTTACAGAAAGGGTTCAAAAGAAAAGGCTTACTTAATTTCTTCTATAAGAAGTGACCATGGAAAAGAATTTCAAAATGAATCTTTTGAATCTTATTGCTTAGAGAATGAGATTTTTCATAACTTTTCAACTCCTAGAACACCACAATAAAATGGTTTTGTAGAGAGGAAAAATAAGATACTAGTAGATATGGCTAGAACTATGCTCAATGAGTATTCATTACCTAATTACTATTGGGCTGAAGCTATCAATACTTTGTGTTATGTTGCAAATCATGTTTTCAAAAGACCTAGTCTTAATAAAACCTCTTATGAGTTTTGGAATGGTAGAAAGCCTAAGTTGTCATACCTAAGAGTATTTGGATGCAAATGCTATATCTTAAATACCAAGAATAATCTTAAAAATTTTGACTAAAAAATAAATGAAGGTGTTTTCCTAAGTTATTCCACCACTAGCAAAGCCTATAAAGTTTTTAATGAGAGTTATATGGTTGTTAAAGAGTCCGTAAATATTGTGTTTGATGAATCTAATGAACTTGATCTTGGAAAAAGTTCTCTTGTTGATAATCTTATAGGTGACTTTGAGAAATTAGAATTAGAGTTAACTATAAGAGAGATGGATAAAGATCATGATGAAGGCAAATCATCAAGAGAATATAGGTAACCTCAACCTCAACAATTGGAAACACCAAAACAAGATCTTCCCAAGGATTGAAGATTCTCTAAGCATCACCCAAAGGACCTAATCATTGGTGATACATCTAAGGGAGTAAGTACTAGATCTCAACTCAATTTTTTAGATAATAATCTTTTTTTTTTCTCAATTTGAGCCAAAATCTATTGATGAGGCTCTTGATGATGAGAGTTGGGTGATTTCTATGCAAGAGGAACTCAACCAATTTGAGAGAAATAATGTATGGGAACATGTTCCTCAGCCTAAGGAACACCCTAATGTAGGTTGCAAATAGATGTTTAGGAATAAGTTAGATGAGCAAGGGTTCATCACTAGAAACAAGGCTAGATTGGTTGCTAAGGGTTACAACCAAGAGGAAGACATTGATTATGATGAAACCTATGCATCTATCACGAGATTAGAGGTCATTAGGATTCTTTTAGCATATGCATGTCACATGAATTTCAAACTCTTCTAAATGGATGTTAAAAGTGCTTTTTTCAAATGGTGTCATTGAGGAGGAAGTTTATGTTAAACAACCTATTGGTTTTGAATCTCATATCTTTCCAAACCATGTTTTTAAATTAAAAAGAGCCTTGTATGGTTTGAAACAAGCTCCAAGAGCTTAGTATGAAAGACTTAGTTCATTTCTTTTGCAAAATGATTTTGAAAAATCTTTTGCAAAATGATTTTGAAAAATGCAAGGTTGACACAACTCTATTTGATAAAAGTCATAATCATGATACACTAATTATGCAAATATATGTTGATGATATCATTTTTTATGATATTAATGAATCTCTTTGGAAGGATTTTGCTAAGTGTATGACTAGAAAATTTGAGATGAGCATGATGGAAGACCGCAAATTCTTCCTTAGCCTATAAATCAAGCAAATAAAAGAAAATATTTTCATCACCCAAGCCAAGTACACAAAGGATATACTTAAGAAATTTGGCATGGAAGGATGCAAAGTAGCAAAAACACCATTGAGTGTTACCATCAAATTAGACAAGTATGAATCTAGTAAGTCAATTGATGAGAAGAGATATCGAGGTATGATTGGTTCTCCACTCTATCTTACTGCTTCTAGACCGGATATAATGTTTAGTGTATACATGTGTGCTAGATTTGAATCTTGCCCTAAAGAATCTCATTTTAATGCTGTTAAAAGGATTTTCAAATATCTATATGGCACATTGCATCTAGGTTTATGGTATCTTAGAGATTCATCATTTAGCCTTATAGGTTATTTGGATGCAGATTTTGTCGGTAGTCTTCTAGATAAAAAGAGCACTTCAAAAACTTGTCATTTCATAGGTGAATGCTTAGTGTATTGGTTTAGTAAGAAGCAAGTTTCGGTTACCTTATCCACCACCAAAACATAATATATAGTTGCAGGTTGTTGTTGCACCCAAGTTCTTTGGATGAAACAATAATTAAAAGATTATGGCAAAGTTATTGATCATATTCCTATCATATATGATAACACTAGTGCAATAAATCTTTTAAAAAAATCTCATCCAACATTCTAGAAGCAAACATATAGATATTAGGCATCATTTTATTAGAGATCATGTCCAAAATGATGATGTGGTGTTGGAATTTATAGACACTTATCATCAACTTGCGAATATTTTTACTAAACCTCTCAATGAAGAAAGAATGAACTTCATTAAAAGAGAGTTGGGAATGTTTAATGGAAGCTCTGTGAAGTGAAGTTTGGATCTTTTAGAATACTCTTTATATGGTGTATTGTTCTTGAATGATTGATTGTCATATGTGATGAATGTGCAGTAGACTTCTTTAGATGTCTTAATTCTTTCTGCAATTGTATCTCTTTATGCCAATTTACATGAATTAAGCATCAATATATTAAGTGGATCACAACTTAGAAATTCAAATATTATCTTTTCATAATTACTTTTCTTGCCTTGTAATTCGCGGTCTCTACTCCTTTATTCACAGTCGCGATTTACAGGTACTTGTCATCCGTCTGTCAAACCACCCATTTGCGATCACTACTTCCTATCTCCATCACAATTTTTTTTTTAAAATTCAAAGTTTTAATCGTTGACCAGGTCGATTTTTAAGGATTTTTTTTACCGTTACTCAAATATTTTGTAATTAGTGATCGCAACTTGCTGTTTGTAGTTGTGAATTTGAGTAACTGCCATGCATTTAACTAATTTGATTGCTAACCAATGGCAACCCCTTATTAAATGAATTTTTGACCATTTGTTACCATTTTTACACCTTTTTCTAGCCTATTTAAACTCTTGAAATAGTGTTTTAACTCATATTTACTAAATTACTTCATCTCTCTTCATTCTTACTCTCAAAACCTTCTTCAAACTCTCTCCTACCTATAATGGTCCCCAAGAAAACCTCTAGAACAAAAAAAGGGAAAACCAATAGGTCAACCATTTGGTCCTCCTGCTCTTTACATGACAAAAGGGATCACTATGGAAGAAAAGGATCGATACAAGGCTAACTCTTCAAAGATAATCAAACTAAATAAAATTCCCTTCATATTTCTCCTTGAGTCACTCGGGATCAAAGATGAGATCTATGCCTACTTTCAAATCTAGGCTGGAATGGGTTTATTTTCCATCATGAGCCACGAAGAAATAGTGTAGGAGTTTATGTGCACGGTGACCTTAAGTCAAAGAGCATAATCATGAGCAGGTCAGTATGGGTTAATATTTAGGGCCTTTAGGGATCCTTTTTCATTACCTTTAAATAACTCTAAAATCTTTTTAATCTTTAAGTCGGGGATGACATTCCATTCATCATCTATACTCTTGGCATCATTTACTCATAGTTTTGATCCAAAATTTCCATTGAGACTAAACACGACCCAAAGACCTCCCTAAACAAATATATTCGAACCCTACCCAATTGGCTACTTCATTGTATCATCATCTTCTTTGTCAATGCAAGGGGTGATGGTAACGAGAAAGTCTCCCAAAAAGACCTAGCCTTTCTCTTTTGTTGACCCAGAACAAACCTATTCAAACTGGCCACTACCTTGTGGATCAATTGATTTACATGAGTATTAAGCCAAAGAGCCAATTTCTTCTTCCCTCTCATGTAACTGTCATCTATCATTATGTGGGTGCTATTAATGAAGAAAATGAAAAAATTCCTCACTAAAAAGTTTTTGTCATCCTATAACTTTCTAGACTTGCCTTACCTTATTAATGCCAAGGCAATTCACCCTAATTCATTCACTTATACCTTGGGTGCATTTGGGCAAAAAAGTTAAAGACTTCCCAAGCTTTAAAAAGGAAGAGGCTAGTCATTGAAAAGGGTGCTCAATCCATTCCACCTCCCTAATCTAATTCCAAAGCCAAAATCTCTCTCTCCTCAATCAACAAGAAGCTTGACAAGATGATGAGGATAATAAAAAGAAGATTTCTCCTACTCTCCAATCTCCATAGTGATTTGGTGCATCTTCAAGAGAAAGTGGGTGCTACTCCTTGCCACCTTCCTGATTTTGAGGATTGGAATGACACACCTGAAGAAGAGGATGATCAAGAGGCTAAGGTAGGTGATGAAGCTCAAGGTGTAGGTGCAAATGAAGAAATTGATGATTGCAGAGATGATGATAGTTTTTTGATATTCTAGTTAGTTATTAGTTTTTAGAAGTTTTCTTTTGTTTCTTTGTTTATGTAAAAGTTGTGATCCTACCATTTCTAATAAATAAAAGTGTTGTTTTTATATTTTGCAATTGATTGCTTCATAAAAGTATTATGCGATTGCTCTTATTTGGTGCTTGTACTTATTTGTTCTTTGTGATTGTTTTATCTCAATTTATGCTTCATACATTTGACACTCATGCACCTTAGTTTAATGTCTAATCTTTACCCTTTTTTTATCTTGCCAAAGGGGGAGAGAGGTTAGTAGTAAAAGAATATGCATAAGGGAAACATAAGTTGAGAGAGAGCAATAACAATAGAAGCATTCTTTTTCAATCTTATAAATCTTTGATTAATTGATTAACAAGTTATTAAATCATTAACCATCCCAACTTCACACTAATGCATACATTTTTTTTTAAAGTAAAATCAATCTAAGTTGTTAATAAAAAAAAGGGAGATTATTGGATTAGGTTGGTCAAACCTAAGCCATAGGCCTTTTTTGATCTTGACAATGAAGATTGATTGGTACTAATGTTTTGTTTAAGTGTTGCTTTTGAAGTGTAAAAGTTAGGTTTTCATTGGAAGTTGAATGAAAGTCTAAATCTCTAACTTTGAGTAAGACAACCTAATTCAAGGTCAAGACCCATAATTCGCTACTGCGACCTTACAACAAAGATGAATGAAGTTAGGCCAGAAGAATTCATGGAGGAAATCACAGTCGCGATCTAGCCAAGAGAAACTTGACTGTCACACAGAGAAATTTGTGGTGATGTTCACGTCCTATGTCGTAACCGTGAATTTCATAGCTAAAAAGAGGGAACCAAGTTTGCAACCGCAACACACCAAGTGTCCAAAGCAACCATTAGAATATCAAAATTCACGAGCCGAAGCACCTATCGTGACCACAACCAAAGAAAGTGCTTTTCTTCTCACCAAACAGAGGAATTCGGGGTCTCAATTGAGCCTAAAAAGTATATCAATCGCAACCATGACTTTTGGTTGAACAGTGGAACACAATGACTATATTTCATGGATGACCAATGGGAGAAGGACACGTGGACTAGCTGTTAGATACAAAACGAGTTTCTCTGCCACTATTTCAGACTTCACATTGTAAATTGGAAAATTGTGATTGCGAAATGCCCGCCACGACCGTGACTTCTGTCTGACAGACAATTAATGCAAAATTCGTCTAGCTTACCTTAGAGATTTATACATAGTTTGTTAGTAACGTCTCTTTGGTGGATATTGCCTATAAATACTCTACCAAACAGATGTAAATGCAAGAGAATTTCATTAATTGTAACCACACTTTTGCAAATTTGCTTCATAACTTCTTATTCTTGATTGTGAAGATTGTTTGGTGTTAGCATTAAACACCTTTGTAATTAGGTTGAGAGTTAACCTTGCTTCCAAAACTCTTGCAATAGATTGAAGTATGAGCTTGTCTAAAACACTTAAGTGAGGTTCTGTGTGAGCCTAGAAACATGAAGTGTAAGGGTTGTGTGTGAGCCATAAAACACATTGTACAAGTTTTATATGAGCCTGAAAAAACCATTTTGAGTTGAGTGAAATTCCCAATTGTGAAGAATTGAGGAGTGAACGTAAGGTTTGTTAACACCCGAACCACTATAAATATTTTGTCTTTATTGCTTCTACTTCTTCTCAATTCTCCAAACACCTAACCTTCCCTCTAATTTCTTTTTTTTTTTTTTATCTCCCACCAATTCAACCCCCTTCTTCGTGCATTAACGCCATCAAATTTCAATATTTTTTAAGCTTGAATCATATTGTATTATTTTTAATTTTAAAATAAAAAATTATTTTAATTTTAAAGAAATTTTAATTATTTCAAATAAATTAAATCATATCAATATAGTTGCGAGTTAAATTGAGGTCAAGTCAATTCGAATTGATGATCGAGTCATATTTGAATTATGTTAACTTTAAATTAGATCATTTCAAGTTGAGCCATATCAAACCAACTTCAATTTTAAATTGACACAAATTATTTTTAGTCAAATTCAGATCGAGTTAACAATTGCAACTAACAATATTGTAACTTATTTTCATCAACGAAACAGAGAATAATCTGAGTGACTACTATGAATGTTAAGGATTGAAATTGATTATTATTAAGTACTTGCATCACTTCAGCATTTCTCAGTTTAAGACTCCGTTTATTTTATAAAAAATAACATATTTGAAAAAAATATTTTCTAAATAACATATTTTTTTATATTTGAAATTTAGTGCAAAAAAATAATTTTATTTTAGTTTATAAGATTGTTATAAATTTTAAATCATAAATATTTTATATTTATATTATTTATAATTTAATATAAGAAAAATGTATTAAACATAAATTTTTTTTTTGTGGGTGCCACCTATTATCGATGACCACCACCATTCGACGATAATCGATGACAGTGTCGGTAGTAAAAAAATGATCAATGATAATATATATATATATAAAATTTAATTTTTATTTAGATGAGTTTATCAAAGTCTAAAAAATGATTTTCTATTTTCAAAATGAGAAGTCATTTTCGTTAAAAATGACCTAAAAGATATTTGATAACTATATTAAACATTTAATATTAAAGTATTTAACATTTATTCTTTCAAAATTATTTGATAATAGTTTTTTTAAGTTCTTAACATTTTAAGTGCATTTGATAACATTTTTTTATTAAACACTTAATTTCAAAAAATCATTTAATCTGATAAATAGAAAATTTTTACTTAATAGATTAAGTGGTAGAAAAAATTCACTATTATAATATTCATTCATGATAACAATCTTTTTCTATTGACATGGATATAATTAATAAATTTAAAATATTTAAAATTAAATTATACGATAATTTATTGTAAAATATATAGTTATGCTATCTTAAATTTATCTCTTAGATTTAATTTTTGTTTGAAAATTTGATATTTATTTAATTATCATTCACCTCTTAAAATTATTAGTATTAAAATTATTTAGCTCTTAAATTTTCAGTACTAAAATTATTAAGTACTTAATTTTTCAACACTTAAGTCTCAATTGACCATATTAGATGTAGATCACGTTGGATTTAACCCATAAATTTTTGGATTGTTTCAGATTTCTTCCAAATCGAGCTTGGCGAATGAATTTTTTGGTCAAGTTAGAAATTATCACTCTAATTATTATAGAAAAATATGGAAGAATGATATATATAATTTGAAATTAAAGTTTGCAATTTACTTTATGCATTATTTTCTATTTTAGTGTAAAAGTCAGTCATATTAAGAAAATTTAGAAATTAAAAACATTTATTTGTTGCAATGAAAATTAACATTAAGCATGTTAACGTGTAGCTTAATTATTAAGATTATGCATAACTGATGTAATTAGCTTAATCATATTAT
>CATIWR010196214.1:0-15861 GCA_949677035.1 Omphalea diandra
GTAACACATTTTTACACTCTGATATATATATATATAGATTTTTTTGTTTTTTTTTTTATATATATATATATATATATATATATATATATATATATATATATATATATATATATATATATATATATATATGCTTAACTTGTAAATTCATAACATCAATATAAAGAATGTTTCAAGTTTCACCTTATTTTAGCGGACAAAAGACAGGACTATGCCAGCCATCACCAGATGTCTACAGCCAGAATGACAGCAGGCCATATGGGCAAAATTTTAAAGAGAGGTAGCACAGATTATTGATCTTCTAGAAGCTAGACTTGAAATTATACTGGTAAACTAAGACAGCTAATGTAATATTATTAATCAATGTTTCTGAATTTATTATGGCAACTTGAAGCAAGATTTTTAGAACCTTACCAATTGAGCAACAGCACTAAAGTTTTCAGGTAAGGTAATTAGCAATTTCTGTTTAATAGGTTCATATACACCAACAAATAATGCAGAAGCCCTGCATGTGGAAGAAAAAAATCCGTGAGTTGCATGACATCCAACAAGAAAAAATATAATTGTTTGAACTGGGCTACTGAATGATTGCAATTACATGAGAATCAAGGCAAACCCAGCATGAGCTATTGACTTTATACACAAAAATTAGATTTAGAAACAAATAGCAACAAACTAAACATACCAATCTTGATAAAAATTACAAAGGACTGTTTAAATACTTCCACATGACTGCAAAAGAAGGTAAATGTATATATTTGCAATTAAGTACTTACGGCAATGCACCAGCAAGGTTTCCAGCCAATCCAGAATAAAGGCCCTTCAATATAATTTTTCCTCCACCATGAGCAGCCTAACATGGGAACCACATGCATCGATTTTCAAAATTGAAGAACAAAACAATATTTAAACAGGTGTCAAGCATTGGTCACTAAAAATTGTTTTATCTATCCATTCAAACAAACACAGTAAGCCACCATAAAAATAGCACATCTCTAACTGATCTTCCTGTTTCTCAATTGGAAAAGAAAAGGAAGAGGAAGAAGAAGAAGAAGAAGAAAATATACAGTTTTGCCAACTGGTGAAGGTGGCATAGAATTTTGGATTAAGACCAATAGACCAGAGACAATAGAAACAGTTATTAAATTCCAGTGTCCACAATTCCATCTTGCAAAGAGTAACATGATAAGGATATCCCAATATATAATGCAACAATATAATAAAGTTAGTGAAAAACTGGGACATCTATCTAATTTGACTTTTAAAATTGAAATTGATCTGAAAAAATAATTCAAGAATATAAAAATACACTGCACAAATAAAGCATAACGGAATATAATAAATCAACTTGCCTGCAGTCGAGTTTTTATCGTGTCAATTGGGTACAAAGCTGCCTCAGCAACAACACCAGCAGCACCTCCAGCTATAATGCCATCTATAAAACTCATAAAAAAGGATTAATAGAACATCTGCTGCAGGAAAAAGCTAGAATTTCACTAATTTTGTTATTTGAGTCAAGTAGATTTTTTAACTCCTATGACTGAAAAACAGAAACAGAGAATTTGCTCCCTAATTGTTACTCCTATTAGATAAGATACACTTTTAAGAATTTAGAAAATCAAATCAAACTTATTCTGTAAAACAAGCTGGACAATGTGAAGTTTAAATTAGTACTAGGACAAAGTAAATTTATATCACAACAGCGTGAACCAACAAAAATTGTTTCAAAAACTTGTACTAAATGGGACTTTTCAAAAGGCATTAAGAATTGTCAATAGAATGGGTACACAGCCAAAAAAAAAAATTTTAAAAATTAACTTCCCTATCCCAAGGTCCATCTAATAACCATATATATACACAAAAAAGATAATAAATTTGTAGAATTCAATTCATGCCTACCATATAAAGCACCTAAGAAATCAAATGGGTTGTCCTCTCGCGCATTGACTGATGCAGAAAACTTGCGTGGGTCCTTCTGAAAAATGCAGCTCTTCTTATACTCCATTGCATCTCCATTACATTTATGGTTTGTTTCTGCAAAACAGGAAATGGCTCAAGAAATATAATAATTAACAAACATAGAAAAAAAGAAATATAATCAATAAATATAACTTTTCAACAACAAAGCTTTCAAACCCAGAAATTCTTGATAAACATGAAACCGATTAAGAAATTCAACCCAGTTCTGGAAAATGGAAAGGAAATCTACAAAAAGAAAAAAGAAAATAAAAGATTACCAAGACTGAATGACGTAGAATTTCCCTTATCCATTGACCCTGTAAACTATTTCTTTCTTAAGGACAGTTTCGGGTGCGCCTATCAGCTACTTTTGAATTTTTTTCTTTAATTTAAGGTGTTTGCAAAGATGACTTGGAGTGAGAACTCACTTGAGTTCTGAATATTCATTCTGAATATTCATTATGACATATTATTAGCAACATAAATATGAATATAGAAAAGAAATTAATTAAAAAATAAAAAATAACTCAAATATATTTGGCATCAAATTTTATAGTTTAAATGATAGTTTTTGGTGTTTGTCATATGAGATTGATAAAATAAATATTATTTTTAATGGTTAATAAGTAATTTATTTCATACAAATATTAATATGAGACACCAGAAAATTCAAGTTGAAAATATTAAAAAATTTTCAATTGAAATGAAAAAAAAATTTGAAAAATATTAGAATTTCATTTAGCATAAAATTTTAGATTTTAATTGTGATTTTTAAGTTCAAATTCTAGTAGAATATTTACATATGAATAAGGTCATTTGGTTGGGAAGAACAAACTTAAAGATAAGGATACTTTCGAAATAAAAATGTTAATTGCACTTTTAAATAAATATAATGACTTTTGACTAATTAATAAAAGTATAGAAAGTCTTGGCATGAGCTTTGTAAGCCTAAGTTCATGGATGGTATGAAATTTAGGAATCTTAAACTCTATAATCAAGTTATGGTGGGCAAATAAGTCTGCAAAAATTGGAATAATCTGAAGTCTCTAGTTGCTAGAGTTTTACAGGGAAGGTACTTTTCAATTAGATCCATTCTTACATCTGATATTGATGACAATCCATCCTTCGTATGGCGAAGTGTTATATGGGATAAAGCACTTGTTTATAAAGGGTTCTGTGTTAGAGTTGGCAATGGGTTGAACACTAGGGTCTATTCGAATCCTTGGGTGTCAATTCCTTACAATTTTAAAGTCTTTTCACCTGGATCCTTTCTCGAGAGTTCTTTTATTTCAAATTTGCTTCTTCCTTCTAGGACTTGGAATAAGGATGTTTTAGAGGCTCACGTTCTCCCTTTTGAAGTGAGTACCATTATGTTTATTGTTAAACTTAGATTTATTTGTTCTACTAGTTATTATTGGCATTTTAATAGAAGGGGTCATTACAGTATTAAAAATGTTTATCATGTTACTCTGTTGGAGGTAATTTAGGACACTCAAAGTCAATCCAATGTGCTTTTTAGAATGGTGAAAGTTTATTTGGAATCTGTCTTTATCTCTAAAGATCTGGATTTTTGCTTGGCTAGCCTGCTTGGAACTAATACTGACCCAGGCCATCCTCCTGAACCAACATATTCAGTGTGATCCTAGGTATAGGCATTGTGGCTTTGGTTTTGAGTGCTCTAAGTATGCTTTATTTCATTGCCCTTTCTTGCAGAGACTATCGGCTTCTACTCCTTTTAAGGATATTGTTCACTCCCTTCATATACCTGTTTTATTTGATGGTATGATGTATGCTAAGGATCACTTGTCTAGTGTGGAGTTTGAGATATCAATTACTTCTTGTTGGATGGTTTGGTATAGACGTAATTGTCATCTCCACGGTAAGCCATCATTTCCCGGTGCTTCGATTTATAGTTGGTATTGTATGATGATTCAAAATTTTCGTACAGTGAGATCCTCATTGGTATCGAATCATCATACTACATTGAGAATACAAGTTGGCTAACTTTGTCCTAGTTAGGGAGTTTTCAAGCTTAACACTGATGTTACTTTTGATAAGACTGGAGGTTATATTAGCATTGGAGCAGTAATTTAGGATGATTTTGGTCAATATGTGGCGGTGTTATTTACATTTGATTGGCATTGCCTTTTTGCTTAGATGGGGGAGTTGATCGCTATTAGGGAAAGACTCCAATTAGTGTTAGATTGTGAAATCACAAGTCTTAAGATTGAATTAGATGCAAGCAATGTTATTTCCTTGATCTAAGAAGGTTCTTCTATGGCTGAAATGGAGAATTTAGTTATGGAAGTGCATGCCCTCGCTACTATTGCCCAGGTTCATTATCTTCAAGCTATATCTAGGAAAGGTAATATGGTGGCTCATGCATTAGCGTAGGAGGGTAGAATTGGTAAGCATTATAGTGTTTGGCTTGAGGACAAAGGCCCTATATGGCTTTGTAACCTTGTTTCGACTGACTGTCATGGTCTTGGCTAAGAGATTGTTTGTAATTGGGTTACACATTTTTTCCTTAAGGCTTGTCCCATTGGATTTTCTTTGGCAAGATTTTTAAATGGGACAACCTTAACTTTGTTTTTTTTTTCTTGGTAATGATATTACTCTTTTTACTCAAAAAAATTATTATTTTGTTAACGAAAATAAAACTTAAGACTTATTCAAGTAGATTTTCTCTCAAAAAAAAAAAAAAAACAATGATGAATTCATTAATGTTAGGGTACATCTTGTTTTACAGAAAAAGAGAATCAATCATAATCAACTATTTCTTATAAAAAAAAACATAATATCATAGCTTAAAAAACTTCTGTCAAACCATCAAAACAAAAGTTAAGAAGTTTTATGTATCTTTTCCCATGACTTAAATGAGAGAAGTGGTAATTTCTTATTTAATAAAAAATTTAACTTGAATTTAGTCTAGAAATAGGTCTTAATCTAATTTGGTGTAAAAAAATAAATGAATAAATGAAACAGTCTAAATCTAAAATAACTTTGAAAATTTTCAAGTCAAATTTGATTTCATTTTAATTTGATATGCAAATAACCCAAATTTGACTCAATTTAATTTAATAAAACTATTTATTTTTTTAAATTGAAATAATATTTTCTTATTTAAAATTAAAATTATGAATTAGATCTAATCCAACTCAAAAACTGAAAATGGCCTAAATTTGTATACATCTAATCACAATTTGAAATAATTCACCTTAAATCTATTAAAAGTAAAAACATGACTTGAAATTAAACTGAGAGGTTTGTCACCACAAAGAACAGAGAATGAGTCTCGACATAACTAGGAAATCCTACAATAACTAAATGTCATTGACAGCGTAGAAACAACTCTTTTCAAAAATTGCAAGGAGAAGATTGATTATTAATGCATCCATCTAACAATTGTAATTGAGTCAAGTCAAGTCAAACTCTGTTAAACTCGAGCTTTGAGTTCGACTTTAAAACTTAAAGTTCGAGCTTGATTAAACTTCAATTTTTAAATTCGAGCTCAAACTCAATCAAATGCTGAAATTTTTAAACTCATCTCGATTAGATTCGTTTATTTACATAATTTTTTTTTGTGAATCATGTAAATTGAAATTTTAGTTTTAATAAACTTGAAAAAGCTCAATTAACTAAAACTCAATTAGATAATATTGTAAACATGACATATTCAAAAAATAAATTAATAAAATGCAAGTTCAATTAAGCTCATGAGTCTTTCAAATTTAGCATTTTGATATTCAAATTTGAATCACTCGATTACTCAAATAGCTTGAGTTCGAGTTTGAGCTCAAACTCGACTCGATTAATCTTAAGCCAATTTTGAGTATTTCTCAAATTGATCTAACGTTCAATTAGATAATATTGTAAACATGACATATTCAAAAAATAAATTAATAAAATGTCAGTTCAATTAAGCTCGCAAGTCTTTTGAATTTAGTATTTTGATATTCAAATTTGAATCACTCGATTACTCAAATAGCTTGAACTCGAGCTCAAACTCGACTCGATTAATTTTAAGCCAATTTTGAGTATTTCTCAAATTGATCTAACGTAGTTAGCAAGCTGTCTTAATTCATTCATACCCCTAATCCATCCTCCTTCAATGCCCACAATAATTAGGGAGAAACTTTATACACCAAGCTCTATTTCCACAGCTCAAGACCGTTGTTAATGAAAGGGGCAGCACATTAATATCGCAACCAGCAAGAATGATTTGCGCACTAGCGGCCAGTGAACTAGCAGGTGCGTGGAAAGGGTGCACGCAAGAAAGATTTGCGTACATGCTCATTATATGAACCACAGAATGTGCACTTTCTGACTTGAAAAGTGAGCAACTACACAACCTACTCAGCAGCACAAACTCACAAACACATGCATTAGTTATCACTATCTATTCTTTTACAATATTTGTAACCCACGAGATTGGAGATAGCTGCCCACATGGGGAATTGATTTCTAAATACACATCACATGTATTAATGCACACCTATAAACCCCCACCATTAATTCTTTCTATATCTTCCTATGAAACCCTATAGGTATAGCCCCTACCAATACAGTCATACAATGGCTAGAATATACAATGTTGTGGAAAAATGGGAAATTCATATGAATGAGTTGAAGTTCATATATGTAGTACATTATCAAGAATCTTAAGCTTCGTTCCCAGCTACTTTTAGCTTTATATTACGTAGTCTCTATTAATGCTCCCATGCAGTAATATCCTGCATCATATAAAAAACTTGGTCAAAATGATGTCAGGCAAACAAGAAATATAGGAATTTCCTATGTAACCACACACACGCGCACACAGACGCAAAGAGACAAAAAATGTGCGCAGTTGAACATAAGCATAATTCTTTTCAGGAAACCATTGCATCTGTTACCATGCAAAGGCCTATATATTGTTTGATTATCCACACTGATTGCAAAAGAAATGCTCAACCTGAAACTGATATGATCATGAGAATTATGAAAAACCATTAATTGTTATGTCCTCAAATAACTATCATGTAAAAATAACCCTCTTTTAATGTCACCATCTTCTTGTTACTTCTTTTTGGGCAGAATATTTCAGTTACCATGGACCCAATAAACCAAAAACGTAAATTATTGTGTGCAAGTGCAACAGCTTGGATGCTGTGTATATCCACTTTAAGCAAAAAATGCTTAAGATTAATTCCTCTGCTGATATCTATTTTAGACGCAGATTCAAGAGGATAATGACCTTTATGATCTAGGAATTCTTGCACAAGTTAAAAAAAGAACTCAAAATAAGCAAAATAAAGGTTTATCAATAAATGAGAGTTGTAGGCTCTAAGAATCCACATCTGTTTCCAGGAAACATTCATATATGAGTTTATAACTATTATGAGTTGCACTGCAGCATAATAACATCAATGTTATGTTTGGTGAGATGTAATTAAATGTGATGCAATGTAATCAACATATAAATAGATAGGATGTTAGGAATATTAAACTAAAAATTCATCCAATTATAATACCAAACGTTGCCCAAATGTCTTCCCAGCAGGATAATATGTTTACATCAGTACTACAATGACCAGGAAAACAGCCTTGCCTAGGAAGCAAAATTAGTAGGACCCTAGTCCAATAAAAATAGACAAGCCAAATTATTTTATTTTTATCTTTTCAAGTGTAGGATAAACTTTAAAAAGTTTATAGATTTTGTTCACCCTTGGGACATAATAGGAAACCAAACATGTCATATTTATGCAGTGCGCATTAAAAATGTTACTAACTCACCTGCTCCAATCTCGAGTGGCTCATTCCAATATCGATGCCATCTTCCACAATCTCCTCATTTTCAATCTCAGCATCAGTGTATGTGAGTGCCCGCTGTAGCTTCCTAGGACAGAACACCTCAACCTCCGCCATATATGTGCTTGTCACTGGTCGATGATCAGAAAATTTTAGCTCTGTTCTCCTGTAATTCAGTAACCTCATTCCCTTTCCATAAGAAAGGATGCGATCACACCTGGAAGATCAGAATACATTAGCAAAAAATTTTCACAAGAAATTTATTATCAAACAATATGGTGTATTTGATATTAATCATCATAGAGGGGATTATTTTTTTTCTTTTTCAAAATAAAAAAAAAAAAAAGAAGAGGCTTGGAAATTAAACTGTACATGGATATAACCTCACTAGTTTGGACGAGCATGTATTAATACGATAAGTACAACCTTCACTGAATATATAATTACGAAATGAAAACACAGGCAATTATAATAGTAATACGGAACAAGAAAAACTTCAATAATCCAGAACCAATGTAAATATATAATTATAAGGGAAAGGAAAATAATGACTTTCGACTCTCAGAACGGTAGTGATGGTGGCAGTGGCAGAAAGAATATGAGTATTTAAGGGAGGGGGGAAGAGAGTGAAAGGAAGGTTAAAAATTTGTAAACTTCTTGGTTGTGATATACTCTCCACACACAAATATAATCATGTAATTTTCATTGTCATTCCCCTCACAGCATCTTCCCCAAAATGATTGCTACAAGGTCAAATTTTGGAATGATTATTGAATTCTAGAGAATTGAAATTTCACCCATTCAGAATGTTTGTGCATCAATTACACAGGTTCATGTGAAGCTATTAGATTATTATTGCTGGAATGAGAGCAACAAGACCATGAAAACTTCAGAAGCCTGTTGAGATAGAGATATAAAATCCTATGGCTTATAAGCAAAGACGTGAAATATACATAAAATAAGGGGAAAAAGTAATGGCTAGCACATGATCAACATGAGCAAGTACAGAAAAATAACCAACCATTTGTTTTAAGATATGAGCGCCGATACCATATCAATGTCTACATGCACAGAAAGACCAAAAAATGAAAAAAATACTACAATCAAGAAATAATAAATAAAGATTCAAGTGAAGGGCTTATTTCAACAAAATAAATCTTAGAACAGGTAAATGATAGGAAAAAATGCTGTGGCAGAATATGATATATGAACCATAAAATAAATAAGAAAGAAAAAGATAAGTGGACCAATTGCTGTACTACTCAAAATCTGGAAGAAGCATACCATGCTGGAACACGCCTCCCAGCCTTAGGATCCTCTCCGTAATATTTGTCTGAATTCATCTCATACTTATATGTTGGTGGAAATTTTAATGTACCCTCAGTCCATCCAGCAAATGCATGACCTTTTCTTAGTTCCCGTACAAGCTGCCATGATAAGATATTAATGAATTTAATGGGTAGAAGACATTACCAACTTCACATTATTTTTAGTCCAATCTATTGAGAAAAGAGAACTGCAACACACCAAAATTGCATTCCCTTATTTTCGAGACGATATTAAGGATAACTGTCCCAAATTAATAGTTCAAAGTGAAAACAAAATCCAAACCACTCAGCTATGAACATACCATATACAACCAACTATACACATAGCCTAGTACTGATAATGAATACTGTTTCAATTATATATAATAACAAATTGCAATTATACCTGATCCCGCTCCATTAGTTTGGACCATTCCCTTTGGGAGATCAGTTCACGTGTTTTCTCATATGAAAAGTTGATGCGGTAGTTCAAATCACCTAGCCAAATTATCCTTCTGCAAGAAAGACAGTATTCTGTTACTAGTACACTCTTGAAGTTCATTAAGCACATTAACATTTAGAAGAAATAAAAAAAAACTAATATTCTTTTGAGAATTCTTAGACATTATTTATCATCTCCTCTTGCTATAGGCGGACACGCCTGAAGTTTCAGGCATCCTTCAGAAAAAACAATACAGCTATCATAAACATAAACAGAAAGCTCTACAGGCTATTAAAATTGTCAAAATGGCTGCCTGCTCAGTGATTCACACTCTATGATAGAAGAAAAGATGTTAATCAGTCCATTTGATGTCTGGGGGCCAGAGTTTATCTCCACTTATTAATTTTTCCAAATTAACACCTAGAAGCACGATGCAGATTTTACTATTATTGGAATTTTACAGCCAAATTAACATGTTGAATTCATAAAAAGGGGAAAAGGTAAAAATTAACAAAAAAAAAAGAAAAAAAAATGAAAATGAACCCTGCATGCTTGCCTATTATCATAAGTGACTGGCCCATTAGCCTGAACGACTGTAGATAATAAGATGCTTTGTTTATTTTCACATTCATTTGTTTAAGTAGTAAAAAACTGGAGGATCTAAACTTATTATTAAAATATATTAAAATATATATATATATATATATATATATATATATATATATATATATATATATATATATCCATAACAGCAGAATAGAACAACTACAACGGCATGACAGATATCAGAAGTTGGAACAACAAAAAAAGAAACTTGTTCTCCGTGTCTTATTCAGATGTATACTCACTCATGATCAAGGATGCCTTTTGGAAGCCCGATACCAGAGAATGTATGAAATTGAGTTCTTCTATGTATTTCATGCACATCGGCATTTCTTTTGAGCTCATCGCCATCTTTTTCACCTGACGTCAGGTGAACACATATAAAACAGAAAAGGGTCTGATATATAGACATACTGACTGATATTGATCCCTGGAAGATTGAAGAACTGTCTTACTATTTGAAGAATTACCACAAAAGAATAAGATTTGGTCCATTTCAAAAATGGAATGACAAAAATATCACTGCCAATTAACTTCTGTAAGAATATTATCAAATATGAGGCACTGGACGAGAGGATGACGATGAAGAGTTTCTCCTTTGCAAACAAAAGCTAAGATCATGTATTAGTATTTCAATAGATTATCCCTAAAATAATGAATGCAAACCCCTCTAGCAACAAATTCTACCAATAAGATTCAGAATAGCTCAGAATGTACACAAACCAGCTGGCTTTTGTGTCAATGAAGTAGATTTCTAAGGATAAGGAATCCTCAAAAAAATACATCCAGGTAGTCACTAAACCAGTTATCCTACAAAGAAAAAATTCTAGCACCATATACTCTCGGCTCCTAATGATCGAAGGAAAGAAATAATTCACACAAACAAGTTCTTGCACTTTCTGTTCACTCCATGGCAAAAAGTTCTACTGTCGCCAGTCATATCATATTTGAACATGTTAATAGGACAATGCCAAAATAGTAATATGTGCTAGACCAAGCTAAGCTGGATGAGTCACCATGGGGAGTCCCAACTATAACTCCAGGCTAGCATACTGGATTACGGGCATATATAATTAGCATATTTCTGAGTCATGACAAATAAATCATTGCAAAGGAACGCCCTTGTGGGATGAAGGGTAACGCAACAAAAAATCAGTACATTCTAACAGAATATAAAAAATTTTGATACCCCACTCATGTGAATAGGATCCCTATTGTTTGGCATTAGAGTGTGCCTTACACATTGGGAATGCATTGGGTCAAACTAGCCAAATAACCAATTTCATGGAGTTTCAAATCTTCCTTTCTGGAGCTTTAAGGTTAAGTGTAAATGCAACCACCAAGACGGGCAGTTTTTTCATAAGCCCAAATTAAGACGATTAGTTATAAACTGTAAAGTGTCTGCAACGTTTCAGAAGTTGGGCCATGTTGGAAAATATGTCCAAATGGAAAGTCCTGGATTGTAAGGCTTAAGAGTTGATATCAAAATGTATGCACACCACACCTTATACATAAATCCTCATACACGAGGAAAAAGGAAACAAACTATTAAAAGATGCAGACACTCCATAATGAGAGCAAATCTAATAAAAAGAAATGCAAGCAACTATCACTTGCCAAACTATGCAACATCATACCCATCAGATCAAGAAACAAATGTTTTTAGTTTGGTTCTACAAACATAAAAAATAGTGTGGCAAATATATTTTTGAAGTTGCTCAGATAGTTAAGCAGAACACTCAAAATCAAAACAAAAGGCTGATAAAAAAGCAAACAAAACGTCCAAAATCTATAATAAAATGTATCGGACATACCTTATTACCGATGTAGCCCATAACACCGACACCAACAGTAGACACCTTTAGGTTTTGAATATGCTTGCGCAAGCACCTACGAACCCAAATTGTGAGGAAAATTCCAACCATCTGCTTACTTACTATTCTTACATATGATGATTTTCTTTTCCGATTCAAAAGAGCTTCAAGGTCAAGTTCTGCCAGCAAAGGTAACCTTGACTGCACTTCATTTGTGACTGACTTAAATGAATTATATGCTCCAAAAGACTTGCTTGCTTTAAAAGATTTAACTGATTTGAAGGAATTTGGTCTCCGCAAAATGTGCTGAGATAGCAAGTCTAATGGGGGCTCTGGCCAGCTCAAACCGATTCTTTCTGTGCCACTTAGCATTTTGGTTAACTTGCCATTATGTTTGCCTGTTGGTTCTTCTATATCTCCTGCAGAATCTTCAGTCCGCAAGCAATTTAATCTATCTAATCTTTTTGGAGAAGAAAATTGCCTCTGCAAATCCTGTTCTATTGGGACACCTAACTTAGAACAATTGTTGATTGGACCATCTTCCATTGCATCCAAACAGTTGGATTCTTCATCCAATGGGTGAATTTCTTCTCCAATATCACTATCACTTTCAGGTAATATCTCCTCTTCCATATCTGGCACATCATCAGATGGCTTAAACTTTGATGGAGATGGAGGATCAGTATAGCATTTAACCTTGGTCCTTGTTGGTCGAATTCTATTCAGTGCTTCACGAATAATGTTTTCCCACTTTGAAACTGGGCGACTATCTTCAGCACCAAATATGTTCCCAGCATTCAATGGGACAATCTCCTGAAGACTGTAAAAGCAAAACATTTACCATGTTTCTCAAATGAACCATCTTGGCATGCACAACTGGTTTAAACCAATAAAGACCAATTTCAAAACAATAAAGACTACAAAGTAGGAACAGAGTAGTATTTAAGGAAAATAAAGTGAAAGAACAAATCAAGTTAAAGCAGAATCCAAAAAATAAGATTGTTAGTATCATGTCAAGTAGATAAAGCACCAAAACATCCATCTTTCCAAATGTACTGGATCAGATTAAAGTTTGATGTATGACAGAGACAGAATAACACTTATAAAAGTAGAGGAGAATCAGAACAAAACTTATGGTAGCACTTACCCAATCACATATATGTCTGCAGGTTCATCAGTATCAATCCAATCATCAATATCTAGATCATCAGGAGGAATTTTTCCTCCAACATTCCATGTACCGACACATATTCTACAGAAGCAAGTGCAACAAATTTCAGTTATTCAGTCACTGAGATCTTAAAAAGCAACTTATATATACTAGGAATGAGGCAGAAAAAAGAAAGGGAGTTGTAGCTCACAAAAAATGATAAAATCAAAATCGTCATGACACATATTTACACAAGTCAAATATCGAGATTCGAGGAATTAGAACTAGACCTGAGCTCTTTTGTGTTTATATATTGTTTCCTAAAAGTTTCTGATTTTCGTCTCCTTAACATTGGAAGAGCATCTGAAATCCAATAAATCAGACAACAAATAATTTAATTAGAAGAAGCAATACAATATGACGAAACTTCTGATAATGCAAACTCAACTTTTTTTTCTTTTACATATCTGAAAAATAGAAATCTCAACTTAAAGGCAGCCAAGAAAAGTTAAATTTTGAGGTAGAAAGCATTTGATCTTTTCCATTTTTTTTTTTTTTTTTTTTTGTTTATTAAGTAGCATTTGGAAAACCAGCCTTATATATAAAATTGAGTCAGTGTACACTGAAATCTAAGCAACTCATTACAAGTATTGAATTTTCTGAAAGATAATAAATTTAAAATAAAAGAAAAGAAGCAAGAAGTTTATTGTAACCAACTGAAACAAACCACGAGGGGACTAACTATCCAGATTATTTTAACATAGTAAATAAAGTAGTGCCAACGTACTGGCACCTAATTCCATTAACTTGGTCAACATAACTCTGGCCTCATCACCCATGTTCAACAAAATGTGCCAGCTCCAATACAACAAAGCAAACATGATTACTGATTATTCAACTCTCTTCTTACAATCCTAAAAGATAGACTTAGACTGAATATTGATGTGACAAAAAACCAATTTGAATTCTGCAAACATCAAAAACAATAATAAACAGAATGCACTTTCACTAAACTTAAAAAGAAAGATATCCACATTCCAAAAGAATCAAAGTTTACTCTAAATAAAATTAAACGACCTAAATCAAAAAAAAAAAAAAAGAAAAGAAAAGTGATCACCAACAACTTAATGCTTCAAAGACAGGGCCTTTTGTGACAAATTCAAATTGTCCAACTAAGTAACAGAGAGGTAAACAAAAACCCAGAAAGCAAAAAAGGAGAAAAAGAAGAAGAATGAAATAATACCATTGGTAGGATCAACCTGGGTATTCTCTCTATCACCTCTAAATCGAGATTCTTTACCACGGGCACAAATTTCTGAAACAAATACTAAAATACATTATAAATGAAAAAGAAAAAAGTCACAAATTTTTTAAAAAATTTGAAGCTTTTTGAAAGATAGGAAATGAAAAGTAAATACCTTCGGTATCAGAAGCATAATCAGTACAATCATCATTATCGTCGTCGTCAGTGTCGGCGCTGTAATCAGACTCTTCGGCGGAGATGTTAAGCCATTTACGCATAACAACTCTTGGCCAAAACAGCTGCAGGCAGGAACAACCCAAACAACAACACGTTTCAGCCCAACTTTTGCTCTGCCGAATTTCATTCTTAGTAATTAATACTAATTAATAATCCTATAACTCCAAAATCACTACATAGTACTCCAAACTAACCAAAACCCACTTGAAAAAAATCAAAACTTATATAAACAATTAAAGCATACCTCTTGTCGTTGCTTTGAGCGAGACTTCATGGTCTGTGGATACTTCAAGGCTTAGTAAAAAATGGTATTGTGTATAGAACGACAGAATAGAAATGTATATAATAATTAAAAAAAAAAAGCAAAAAGAATAAAGAGTATAGGAGCAATGAAGTTAATAGATGAAAGGGTAGTTGCAGAAATGGAAGCAGGGAGCAGAAGGCAACGGTTCAAGGAGTAATTAAGAAGGAGATCCCAGATTTGACCTTTTCTGATCAAATGATGGTCGATAGATAATGGTGCTATAAAAAAAATAATTAAAAAAGAAATAATATAAAAAAAATATAAAAAATATTTAAAAAGAAATAATATAAAGAAATGAAGACGAAAAAATAGCGTGGCACATGAAAGAGAAAATGAATGTGCTATTTTTTCCTTAAAAATAATTCACGGAGCATCCATTATATATACTGAAATTGTAAATAAGAAGAAAACAAGAGTTTGCAAAAAAAATGTGTAATTGGTAAAGGCAGAGAATCAGCTTTATATACAGACCTACTTCATTTGTATACAAGTTTATAATTATGCCTATAATCAAGCTTATAATTAATTATATAATCAAGTCTATAATCAAGTCTATAATTAAGCCTATAATTATGATAATTACTACAATTAGAATATAAATACTAAATAAGAAATTTACAGTACAAGACATAAAAACATTCATATCAGTAACAGTCTCCCTCAAGTGAAGCATCGGATGACCATAAGCGAAGCTTGCGCAAATGTGATGAAAAAAGAATATGGTCTAACGGTTTTGTTAATATATCTGCAATTTGATCCGAACTTTTAATGAACCGAATTTGGACAATGTCTTGTCGTATTTGATCTCGAACAAAGTGATAATCAATTTCGACATGTTTTGTTCGAGCATGGAAGACCGGATTTGAAGTGAGGTAAATGACACTCACATTGTCACACCACAAAGTGGCAGGTTGCAAAGGAAGATAACCAATTTCTCGAAGCAGTGTACTTAACCACATAAGTTCTGCGGTAGCATTAGCTAACGCTTTATATTCACTCTCAGTACTTGATCTAG
>CATIWR010196237.1:0-17441 GCA_949677035.1 Omphalea diandra
ATCAAGTAAATGTTTGATTGTGTGTAGGATGGATAAAACCTTTATGCATATGTATTTTGAACATGAATGATATGAGTTATGTAAATGAATATGGTTGTTACAGTTATTGGTATCAGAGCTAAGATGAATTGGTCATTACATAAAGCTTATAGTAGTAGTGTCTTGTATGACTTCACTAACAAGCTCCATGATGTCACTGTAAATCCCTCAATCCATTTGCATATTTGAGTTGCCTAAGACTACCCACATGAGTTTCCTTTCCTTACTTCTTCATATGTTGGTTGTGATGTAGGCTTTATTGCTAAAAATGCTACCTTTTCTCTTTTTTTGAATATTCCCCGTATCTAAGCTGAGACCTGGTCGATCTAATTATTGCCCTTAAGAAGGTCATGATGTAGTAAATGTAAGCTATCCAAGTTAGTAATAAGAAAAGGAATATAATAATAAATACAAGTTCATGATTCGTGTCTTATGTGTTTTGTGTCTTACTCATCCTAACCCTCGTGTTTCTTACAGGAGATTATTTAATACCTGAATTATGAGAACAGAGATAAGGATCAGCTACTGACAGAGGCAGAGGCAGAGATCAAGACCCTAGCTCAAGCAGTTACCGATAGGGGGCATGTGGTTACTGATGGTGAGGTAAATTCTAAGGCGACACCTTTGAGGAATAGGGAGAGTTAAGCTCGAAAGGCCTCTACCTATTTTTTTAAGGCTTTTCTTACTTTTCCATTTAGTATAGTACAATTTGATTATTAGTGATATTTTGCACAGTTGTATAGTTTTATTGGGTGATTTGAAAGCCCTAATTTTTAGATATTCACTTAGATGCAAGGATTCTTGTTGGATATACAGAGGTGATTTTGCCTCCATTTCTATCAAACTCTAAAGCCATTAGCTTTTTAGTACAAAAACATGATTTTGGCTTTTGATTCCATGTTTTAAATGTTTGTTGAACCATTAGCCAATACTTGTTTATACATATGTTTTTTGAAACAGGTACAAAGGGGAGATTGCTAAATTTTTCCAGGAGTTGGGGGTTGTATAGCCCAAGATAAAGTTTGTATAGACTCGTTTGATGGCTATATAGATTTGCTCAAGGGCTGTACAGACCTACTCGAGGCTGTATAGACCTACTTAGCAGTGTACATCTATTAAGCACTAAATAACCTCATCTTCTTTTATAAATACCCATTCCAAATTTGCTCTTTACAACTGCCATTTCTAGCCTCCAAACAATATCAAGAGCATTTGTAAGATCTCTCCCACTTAAGATCTAACTAGATCTACCATGGGCAGGTATTTTATCTATTCACCACCTCTTTCATGGTCGCTCACATTTCCTGTGACCGACCTATGATTTATGGAATTCCACTACCCATACCTTCCATTTGGGGATGCAGAGATTTACCCATTGTTTGAAGAGTTTGGTGTTATTCTCGACTATTATGTCACTACTACAAACCAGATTGTGCTGCCTTAGATAGATTAGCTAGATGTCTAGAAGATGGTAAAGTTGTTTAACATGAGGTATGAGAAGGTACCTCGATATATGTTATACGAGGAGAAAATCCCCATGGCTCTTTTTATGACTCTTTTCCCCTCTAGGGGGCTCAAGCCTGTATTATTGCAGTCATTCTGATGGGCAAGTATTTGCTATGCGGGGAGGACAGGAAGATCGATTTATAGATTTTACCACTTTTAGTGGGAGCTAAATCAGCAAGGGCCCTATACCGATAATCTTAGGTTAGACCATTATGGTCTAGACATAGTAGCTCTTAGTATCAGTGATTCTTTCACAGCGAGCCCACTGTTGCATCTAGTAAGAATTTCTCTGATAGTATTATTATTATTATGTTTTATTTTATTCATGCCCTAATTTTTACATGTACCACCTTTGCGGGTTTTTAATCTAGTAGGTCGCTCATTTTTGCTTAGGTCGCCCTTTCAATTTTTCAACCTAACAAGCATATCATTTTTTTTCTCTTTTTTCCTTATTTCCCTTTTATTATGTTTTCAGATATTGTTGTAAGAGAGGTTAGGACTATTGGTTGCCCCAACTATGGATGTGAGGCGTTATTACCACAACATCATTCAAACTATCATTTGTTGAGGCCAACTACTACTAGAGCTGAGTGGATGTCTTGCATCACTATCATCGACATCCATTAGAGCTACCCATGATGGAATTTGTCACATATTACCCTGAGGACTTATAGGGAATGTGTCATTTTTTATGCCTTCTCTTCAGGCACATTTTATGACCCGACTTGTGTATGCCACCAATTTAGTGCTCTTTAGTTTGAGGTATAGTTCCTCCCTTCTTTTGTAGAGGGTCCCTTATCCCAGTGCTTCCTAGACAAAGTTAAGGCCAAGTGGACTAATAGCCACATCTATGACTTTTACACTAGTTAAGATACTCAACATGACGATGACGCGGATTACATGGCATGGTTGCACGACCTTTAAAGCTATAGGCATCACATTAGTTATTAATAGACAATGATCTTGTATAATATATTTACTTATAGTTTAAGGTAATGTATGACTAATTTACTTTAATTATGCAAATGCACTTTCATTCGATATTACGCTTAACATGAATCATTTACATTTTGTACATTACACATTAATTAAGTGTATGACTTCTACTTTTAATATTGATACATTAGATCATCCAATTGTCTTGCTCAATGTCTCTATCTCACTAATCCCTCACTCATCCATCCTTGTCTTCTCTATTGTCACTTAGTTGTCCTATCAACTATCTCCTAGTGGTCTTTCGCACTCTCTCGACTCTTACTTACTTTTATTTTTATTTTTATGCTTCAACTTTTGCCTAAGCTGCCTTTTCGGCTTTTCAACTTAGTGAGTTTATTTATTTTCTCACTTCTTTTAAGCGGGTTATCTTACTTTTCACACACTCAAATGAAATACTTCTTTAACTTATCTAAGTTTATTGGTTCAGTGAATTTATTCTCATTCATATCTACTAAATTCACCACATCACCTAAGTATATCTATTTGACTATGCCTTCCTAGTTCAGTATGAACTTTCTTTGAGAATCCTAAGTATGTGGTCAAACTACCTTCAACACCAAAAGAATTGCCTTCAGCACCAAATCACCAACCTTTATTATGCTTTTCTTGATCTTTTTGTTGAATGTGTGGGCCATCCTTGTTTGATTCAGCTATATATGATACAAGGCCTTCAATCTCTTCTCGTGTGGTAGAGCCAGTTATTCAAATCTACTTATCATCCATTGATACTCAAGGATACTAGATTTAATCGATACTCATAAAGATTTCACTTTTAGCTCAATTGGCAGCACTGCCTTTGTCCCTATATACCAAGGCATACAACGTCATCCTAATTGATGTTATTGTCATAGTTTGATAACCCCACAAGGCTATGGTAACTTCTCAGACCAGTCCTTATACGTTTCAACCATCTTAGCAAGGATATTTTTAACATTCTTATATATCACTTCCATTGCCCCATTAGCCTATAACTTGTAAGGTGATGACTTATGGTGGGTTACTCTGTATTTTTCCAACATGACCTCAACCTCTACCTAGAGATGGACATAATTATCTGTGACAACATGGTGTGGCACACCATAGTGGCAGATGGGTTTTTTCTCATTGAATCGCACCATCTACTTTGATCCCAACTTATCGAAGGCTTCAACCTCCACCTACTTCAAAAAGTAGTCCACAGTTACCACAATATACATATGCCCCCTTGTAGAAGCAGGTCAAATCTCTCTGATGAAGTTAATGCCCCATGCTGTAAATGGCCAAGGTTAGGTCTAATTCTGCAACTTAATCAGTGGCAAATGTCTGAGGTTACCATGGACCTGGCATTTGTGACAACCTTGAACCTTCTCAATAAAGTCATGTTCCATAGTAGACCAATAATATCCCAATCTCAAAATTTTCTTTGCTAACACTTTCCCATTCATATCGCGACCACAAACTCCCGCGTGCACCTCCTTCATGACCATGTTGGCCTCTTCCTCTACCACATACTATAAATGGACTCCATCGACCATTCTTTTGTACATTACACCATCATAGAATATAAATTGTAAACACAACCTTTAAATCATATCCTTATCCTACTTCTTAACCATTTTTGGATATTTGTCGCTCTCTAAGTACCTTTGTATATCAAAATACCAGGGGTGTTTCTCTACTAACACTTGCATCACTCCTTCATCCATATAACATGGTGCCCCGACTGAAGCTTGGTTAGTGACTTCATGGGCATTGCCTATGATCCATCCCAAACAGAGACTAAAATGGCTAAGGCATCCATCATTGCATTTTCTTTCCTTGAAAAATGATGGAATATGACCTTCTAAAACTCTGCACTAATTCCTTTACATGTTCTAAATATAGGCCCAAACATTCTTCTTTGAATTCTCATTCATTCGTTGCCTGCGAAATGACTAGTAGTAAGTCCCCAAACACCTCTATCATTTAACCCTTATTTGCTTCCAGTGTTCGAGTCTGAGTGCACATGCTTCATACTCAGCCATGTTATTGGTCACCTTATAGTCTAGCTTTTTAGTTACAAGGAAGAGTTCTCCTTTTGACAAAATCAAAATTACCCTTATGCCATCCTTTTTTGTTTAAAGCCTTGTTGAAGTATACTATCCATTTTTTAGGCTCAATCACTCCTAACCCATTGGCTTTGAATTGGGGAAGCTTATATTCTCCTTTTTTAAGAGATTATTATTATGCTAAATACTTTGAGATTGTCCATCCTTTGATCACCTTCTTGACTACATACTTAATGTCAAATTCGATCAATAGGATTAACCACTTAGCTAACTTTTTCATTAGGGAAAAGGCTTTATGTAAGTATTTAACCGAATCATGTTTTGAAACTACTTCCTCAGAATACGATTGAAAATAGTGTATGAACTTCTTTATCGACCAAACTAATGCCAGATAGGTCTTCCCCACCTGATTATACTTCACTTCATAAGACAACAACTTCTTACTAAGGTAATACACTACATGTTTGTTCCCTATTTCATCTTCTTAAGTTAACATTATACCAATAGAGTTGTCTTCTATTATTAAATATAAGATTAGCGGTTTCCCAGATATTGGTGGCTTCAATATCGATAGGTTAGTAAGATACTCTTTATTCTCTCAAAGGCTTTTTGCAGTGTTCATTCCACTTCATTAGTTGATCCTTCCTTAACAATTTGAAGATCGGTTCATAAATAGGAGTAAGTTTGGCTATGAAACGACTAATGCATTGTATGTGACCTAAGAAATCTTGAACCTCCTTCTCGGTCTTGGGCACGGACATTTATTGAATAACCTTTACCTTATCCTTATCCACTTTGATGCCCCTTTTATTGGCCATGTGTCCTAATAGCTTACCAGAGGTGGCTCCCATCAAACACTTCTTTGGATTCAATCTAAAGTTATACTCATTAACTCTCATTAGAAACTTTTCTAGAGCTTCACAATGTCTTTCCCTTGTTTCCAACTTCACCATCATGTCATCTACATACACTTCTACCTCTTTATGGATTAAATCATGCAATAGGGCAGTTCCCATTGACTGGCATGTTGCTCTCGCATTCTTCAACCTAAAGACATCACTTTATAGTAATATGTCCCCCCATTCTATGATAAAAGCTATTTTTACCTTATTCGTGATAGCCATGAGAATCTTCTTGTACCCAAAGAACCTATCTATAAAAGAATACATAATAGAAATTGTAACACCATCAACCAACACATCAATGTGTGGTAAGGAAAGTCATCCTTTCAGCATGCTTTATTCAGATCCCTATAGTCAACACACATCCTCGCTCTCTCATCCTTTTTTTGGAACCAGTACTATGTTGGCTAGCCATTCAGGGTAGTTTACTACCTCCTAGAACTTGCTATTCAATTGTTTTGTGATGTCTCATTTACTAATCATTCCTAAAATAGGTGCATTAACTCATTCATAAAACATGAAATACTAAAGTGACACAACATCATTAAATTTCTCTCATTCTATCGATTATCATTAAAAGACCTTCTTTCAATTATTTTTCACACTATGTATTTTGTTTCACAACATAGTAATTATTTACAACAAAGTATACATGGCTAAACAAACTAAAATACTAATAGACTGTTTACTAGCCCAACCTCTATCAGACTGCTGACAACAACTTCAAATGCTAATTGAATGCAATATTTAGTCTACTCTTCCTGAAAGAAAATTTAATGCAAAGAAGTAAGCTTGTGTAACATCCCTATCCACATTCATTGGTCTTATCACATGAACATATTCATTGCATAAATGATATGAAATCCCACATGAACATATGCATTAGATAAATGATCATTTAGATATGTGAATTGGATAAGCACGATGATGAGACATGCACCATTGCATTTGGGACACCTGAACATATATGTAGTATTTGTATAGTTGCATGACAAATTATTTATGTTGTGTGCTTGTTATAGAATCATAAATAATGGTGTTATAGAGCTTATTTTAAAGTACAAGGAGCATTTAGGAATTAAGAGGTGGATGGAGGTGCTTAAGGAGTGAATAAGAGGGACTAAAATAGGAAAGTGAACTTCCAACCAATAGGAATGCAACACCATGATTTTGTCTTGTTGTAATAGGCTTACAAGTGGAATTTTTGACCCTTTAGGATCAGAATTAAGGGGTTAGGCATGAGGTATAGCAGAAGAAAGAGAGAGCTAAGGAAGAAAGAAAGAAAGGAAGAAGAAGAAGAAGAAGAAGAAGAAGAAGAAGAAGAAGAAGAAGAAGAAGAAGAAGGAGAGGAAGAAGTGTGAGCTGCCTAGGAAAGAGTCCTAAGGTTTTCTAATTCTAAGACAATAGGTAACTTAATTTATCTTCTTCTCAAATGAAATTAACCTCTCATGACATGATAATCATGCATGGTTAGTGAGAATTATGGAGTAATTGAGGTAGAGCTCTTGGATGGAAGTTGAAATTCAAGAGAATAAAAGCTGATTATGTTAGATTTTACTGTTAGAGCAGGATTTTGTACCCATGATTTCATAACCCTAGAAGAGGAATTAGGGAAAGTTCAAAATATAAAAGTTGTAGCTTTATATCCCATATAAATTCATATGAAATAGTTTTGCTTGATTTTGTATGTGTGAGGACTTATGGATCCTTCATTAGGGTTGGTTCATAACCAACTGAAATGACCTCAGTCTTTTTGTTTTCTTATATTTTTATGGCCTTATGTTCTAATGTTGACAAAGTTCAAAACATAAAATTTTTAGTTTTATATCCCTTCTAAATTCCTATGAACCATTTTTTATTGATATGTTGTGTGGTAAGAGATATGGCTCATTGATTGGGACTGATCCTGTATCCGGATGAAACCCCACCTTTCTTTTAATTCTATTTTCCAAGAATTGGATGGTCATAGGTTCAGAATTTGATGATGTTCCAAACTTGAAAGTTGTATATTTATGTCTTATCTACATACCTGTGAAATACATTTGCCAAATCTAGCATGGTTGTTGAGATATTGTCCCTTCATCATGACTATTTGTCAACATGTTACAAACCTACTCACCCTAAGATTGGTCCTTTGTTTTGGTGACCTTATAGACTAAATTAGACAATGAGTAAAACATTAAAAATTTTCCTTTATATGTTTTGTAACTGATGGTAGATTATTATCACAATTGGATTTGTACAATTTGAGATACACCTAAGAATGAAAGACCTACTCAGACTGAGATGACATTACAACAGGGAAAAATTTAAAAATTCACCACATTTTCTGTGTGTCTGATATTGACCTGAAATTTGAATATGTTGTATCATTATGTGTCTAGTTTGTTTGAAAAAAGAATCAAGTCATTTAGATAAGTTTATCTAGACTTATTATTGTGAGAGTGTAGCAAGCTCAGGCTACCATATAAGGAAAAACATGCATAAACACTAAGTCCAGTTGCATGGATCATGCCATTGGTGCATACCAATCATTCATAATCATTTTGGCATACTTATAACCATGTATGTATTAAATGTTAGGATCTCAAAACTTTAAGGAAGCCCTAGAGAGAGAACCAAACCTACCATAAAGGTTGGTCTCATCAAAAGGTGAGTAAAAGCCATAATTAGATTTAATGTGTGTGTGTGATAATTTTTTGATATGATTATGTTCTATTACATATACATATGATTGAATTGTTACATTTTACATGTGAATAAAAGTCAAGTGAGAATCATGTGTTCTTAATGATTACTTGGTATACCATTTGTTAATGAGCACTTGCACATGGAACTAAAAGGGTGTTATGATCGGCTTGTCAAACACTTGCAAATCACATGGAAGATAGACCAATAAGTCCCATTGGCACATGTTATTGATCAAATGAATCACTTGTTATATGTTGGCCAGCAAAATCAAAAGTCACTTGAATCACATGAATTCCCGGGAGTAGTGTTTGCCTTGCATGGTCATGACAAAAATTAATCTATTGCACTTGCACTTGCATAGTCAAATATTATACATGTAATGTATCCTGATGATATTTGATTGTTGGCTATGACATAAGAATCTGATTATTATTTTTATTCATTGAGTCGAGACTCACCAAATCACAATTATATTTTTCAGATATCGAAGAATAAGGATTGGACACTTTGGTGCTTAGAGTTTTGCATTGAGACATATGGACCACAGGTCGTCGGCTGAATTCCAACTCTCTCTCTCCTTGTGTCATGTACATACATTTAGATAGGAACTAGTTATAGTCACTAGTCTTGATATTAGTTAACATATATGTACATTAAATACATGTTTGATTGTGTATGTATGATGAAGAAAACCTTTATGCATATTTATTTTGGACATGAACGCTATGAGTTTTGTAATGAAAATGGTCGTTACAGCTTGCATACTCAGTAAGTAAACACATAATGATACTTCAATATCAAATAACATAACAAACATTTAAATATAAATAACTCATCATCATATCCATGGACAATCAAGAGTTTTTTACTCTTTAATGCCACACAAGCTATCAAATGTTTTTGCCACACATGTTGTTATATGTTGTTGCCACGTAGGCTATAGATATCATTGCCACACAGACTATCATATTTGGATACCACACAGGCTATAAATATTATTGGCACACATACTATAGTTATCATTGTCACATAAGCTATTAAATGTTATTGCCACACAAGCTACAGATATCATTGCCACAAAGGCTATCAAATGTTATTGTCACACATACTATCATATTTGGTTGCCATATAGGCTATCATATATGGTTCCCACACAAGCTATGAATATTGTTGCTTGCCTAACAACATCAAGTATCAATCTTTTAACAAATCAACTATAAAACCAACAAAATTTCAGCAATATAATGACTAATAACAATACTCATAACTTTGGTAGCTCATATCACAACATACTTTCATTCCCAAAGCATAATTTATCAACGTCTCATGAAAATAAATAATTTAAGAGTATAACAATATTTTCATCAATGTATTCATCAATATCATCTCATTAAACAACAATTCATTCCAATCAGTATATGTTGATGGCATTTAACCAATCACACGTTTAGTACTATTAGCTATTTACTTACCTCCTCCTTAAAGCTATTAAGTTGTGGATAGTCCTGGCTTATTCCCAATATTATCTTCAATACCTCGATGACCTATTTCAATACACCAAATCAATTCATGATGATAAAATGAGATTTTCATCTTGTTATGCAAATATGCTTTAGTAAAATATCATGAACTTGACAAGTTGTTTCCATGATTACTTTTGAATCACAAATTCAAATGACTTGATTCTTTTTTTTTTTAATTAAACTAGAAATATGTGGGTACAACTTATCCAAAATTCAGTCTAAAATATGCACTACATAATTTATGGTCAATTTTATAAATTTGCCCTGTTCCTATGTCTTCTCAGTATGAGTAGGTCTTACATTCTTAGGTCTATCTCAAATCTTACAAATCCAATTGCAAAACTAATTTACTAGAAGTTACAAAACATATAAAGGAACATTTTAATGTTTTACTCATTGTCTAATTAAGTGTATAAAGTCACCAAAACAAATGACCAATCTAAGGGTAAGTAGGATTTCAACATGACAACAATCAGTCATAATGAAAGGGTAATATCTTATCAACCATGATAAATTTGTTATGTAGATCATACATAAATATACAAACTAAAGTTTGGTACATCACCAAATTCCTATTCTATGGCCATCAAATTATTGGAAAACATAATTAAAAGATTAATGAGGTTTCATTGGGTTTAGGGTCAGTCACAATCAAAGAGTCATATCTCTTTCCACATAAAAAAATTAAATAAAATTGATTTATAGGAATTTAGAGGGGCTCTAAACCTATAAATTTAATATTTTGTATTTCTCTAAATCAACACTTAAAATCATCAAAAATATATGAAAACATAAATACTAAGAAGATTTTAGTTGGTTGTGTACCAGCCCTAATGAAGGATTCATAGCTCTTCACACACACAAAATTAAGCAAAACTGTTTTACATGTTTTTAGATAGTGCAAAAAGCTACAACTTTCATGATTTATACTTTCCCTAATTCTTCTGCTATGGTTATCAAATAGTAGGTACAATAAGCTACTCTAACAACAAAACCAACACAATTAGCTCTATTTTTCTTAAGCTACAAACTCCAAATATGAGCTCCACCTCAAATACTCTATAATTCTTACTAACCATGCATGATTAACATGTCATGAGGGAGGAGTTCCATGGGGAAGAAGAAAAATTAACTTACCTCTTTTCCCAAAACTAGAAAAGTTTAGAGTTTTTTCCTAGGCAACTCACTCTTCTTCCTCTTTTTCTTCTTTTTCTTCTTCTTCTTCTTCTTCTTCCTCTTCTTCTTTTCTTTCTTTCTTCCTTAGCTCTCTCTTCCTTTTTTACACTCCCTCACATTTTGCCTCATCCAATATGATCGTAAAAGATGAACATTTTAATTTGTATACCTACCCTAATAAGACAAAATCATGGTGTCTTATTATCATTGGTAGGAAGTTCAATATTCCTCTTTTAGTACCTCTTCTTCACTCCTTCATCACCTTTATCCATCTATTCATCCCCATATGCTCCTTATACTTTTAATAAGTTCGAAAACACCACTAATTCAAATACTATAACATGCACACA
Organism: Omphalea diandra; assembly: GCA_949677035.1. Classification (NCBI taxonomy): domain Eukaryota; kingdom Viridiplantae; phylum Streptophyta; class Magnoliopsida; order Malpighiales; family Euphorbiaceae; genus Omphalea; species Omphalea diandra. The sequence continues at coordinate 11,211 of CATIWR010196237.1, forward strand.
ATATATGACAATTTATCATGCCACTATGCAAACATCATATTCATATTCAAATGCAATAATGTAAATGTTATTGTCATACTTATGCCATGTGATGCATATATTCAAATATAACAAAATTAAAGTGCATATGATTTAGGTTGAGGATGTTACAACTTTACTACTTCTTCTTTGACCAATTGAGTCCACTCAAGCCTTATCCTTTGAATATTCTATTTTACCAATTTCATATGTAGGTAGGTCAGAATTTTATGTTCTATAATTCACTTATCAACCCCCAGCATATCTTTATACATCCAACCAAAGAGCCTTTGGTACTTCTTGAGTAATTGTTCAAACTTTTTTCACTCTTTTAGTGTGATAACACTGATAATGAGTAAGATTTTTTAGTTTTCCTGTGTGCCAAGATTAAACATAATGGTATGAACAACATTAATGTTAATATGCTCATGAAATGATGCATGCTATGCACACTACCATCAAGAAACACATCACATAAGAAAGCAAACTCATCATTCATTGCCTTAAACATAGAAATAAATACATCATCATCCTCAAAGAGGTTGGAAATAAGAACATCAGTAGTAGTAAGGAAATTAGCTTCATCTGGTTGGTTGATAAAAATTTCATCTGCCCGAACCTTTCCTTCTTCTTCACTCTTTACCTTATCAGTCAGAACCTCAAGATCAATATTTTGTATGGAATCTACCTCTCCCATTTTTTTTATCAACAACAGCATTGCAACTCCCTCAAAACTCTATTTCATACGATTGTCCTCTAGCTCAATTTTTAGGAAATATGTATAAAGTGTTGCTCCATCTGCCATGGTGGGCTCAGTCTTTGCCATAAGGCCTTGCATTTCCTTATCACTTACCTTCTTGATGTAGTTCATAATCATGATCTCGATATCTTCAATTTTATCTTTGTATAAATGGCCTCAATGAACTTCCATGAGCTAGTATACTCTCATTCTAAGTCCAGGAAGGATGTGTTCTACTTTATCAAGTCAAACCCCATCTTTACATGGTCTTCCATTATAACATCCCTACCCACATTCATTGGAATTCTTACATGAACATATGCAATAGATAAATGATCATATTAGATATGTGAATTGGATAAGCACGACGATGACATTTGCACCATTGCATTTGGGATACTTGAACATATATGTAATGTTTATATAGTTGCATGGCAAATTATCTTATGTTGTGTGCATGTTATAGTATCATAAATAATGGTGTTTTGGAGCTTATTTAAAAGTATAAGAAGCATATAGGGACTAAAAGATGGATGGAAATGATGAAGGAGTGAAGAAGAGGGACAAAGGGGGAAAAGTGAACTTCCAACTAATAGAAATGAGACTTCATGATTTTGTCTTATTATAATAGGTTTACAAGTGGTATTTTTAGCCTTTAGGATCAGAATAAAGAGGTTAAATGTGATGGACAGTAGGAGAAAGAGAGAGCTAAGGAAGAAAGAAAGAAAAGAAGAAGAAGAAGAAGAAGGAGAGGAAAAAGAGTGAGATGCCTAAGAAGGATTCCTAAGCTTTTCTAGTTCTGAGAAAATAGGTAAGTTAATATATCTTTTTCCCACATGAAATTACTCCCTCATGACATGTTAATCATGCATTGTTAGTAAGAATTATGGAGTATTTAAGGTACAGCTCATGTACGGAAGTTGAAATTTAAGAGAAACAAGAGCTGATTATGTTAGTTTTGTTGTTAGATTAGAATTTTATACCCACCATTTCATAACCCTAGAAGAGAAATTAGGGAAAGTGTAAAATATCAAAGTTATATTCTTATGTCCCATATAGTTGCATGTAAAATAATTTTGCTTAATTTCATATGTGTGAAGGGATATGGCTCCTTCATTAGGGTTGGTTCACAACCATCTGAAATCACCTCAGTCTTTATGTTTTCTTATATTTTGATGACCTTATGTTCTGATTTAGACAAAGTGAAAAACATGAAATTTGTATTTCTATATCCCTTCTAAATATTGGCAAAGCAGTTGTGCTTGATTTGTAGTGTGGAAAGAAATATGGCTCATTGATTGTGAATGACCTTAAACCTAATGAAACCTCATTAGTCTTATAATTCTATTTTCCAAGAAGTTAATGCCCATAGATTCAGAATTTGATGATGTAATAAACTAGAAAGTTGTATATTTATGTCTGATCTACATGCTTGTGAAATATTTTTGCCAAATTGGACATGGTTTTTGAGATATTGCCCCTTCATTATGACTGATTGTCAATATGTTGAAAACCTTCTCACCTTGAGATTGGTCATTTGTTTTGGTGACTTTATAGAATGAATTTGACAATGAGTAAAACATGAAAAATGTTCTTTTATGTGTTTTGTAACTTTTGGTACATCATTTTTGCAATTGGATTTGTACAATTTGAGATATACCCAAGATTATAAGACCTACTTAGACTGAGATGACATTCAAATAGGGCAAAATTCAAAAATTCATCAAATTGTCTATGTCTTATATTAACCTAAAATTTGACTATGGTATATCATCATATGTTTAGTTTATTTGATAAAAAGAACCAAGTCATTTGGATGAGTACATCTAGAGTTATTACTATGAGAGTGTAGCAAGGTCAGGCTGCCATATAAGAAAAATATGCATAAACACTAGGTCCACTTGCATGGGTCATGCCATGTTGCATACCAATAATTCATAATCATTTTGACATACTTATAACCATGTATGTATCAAATGTTAGGATCTCAACACTTTAAGGAAGCACTAGGGAGAGAACTAAACCAACCGAAAAGGTTGGTCACATCAAAAGGTGAGTAAAAACCATAATTAGATTCTAATTTGTATGTGTGATAATTTTATGATGTCATTATGTTTTATTACATGTATATGTGATTGAATTGTTACATTTTACATATGAATACAAGTCAAGTAAGAATTATATGCTTGTGATGATTACTTCATATACCAATGTTATGAACACTTGCATGTGGAATTAAAAAGATGTCGTGACCGGCTTGTCAAACACTTGCAAATCACTTGGAAAAGGGACCAATATGTCATGTTGGCACATGTTATTGATCAAATGATTCACTTGTTATATGTTGGCTAGCAAAATCAAATGTTACTTGAATCACATGAATTTTTGAGAGTAGTGTTTTCCTTGCTAGGTCACGACAAAAATAAATCTATTGCACTTGCACTTGCATATTCAATTATTATACTTGTAATATATCCTTATGATATTTGATTATTGATTGTGCCATAAGAATCTGATTATTATTTTTATTAATTGAGTAGTGACTCACCAAATTGCAATTATGTTTTTTAGATACTGAAGCATAGGATTTGGATACTTTGGTGTATAGAGTTTTGCATAGAGACACATGGACCACAGGTCGTTGGCTGAATTCCAACTCTCTCTCTCCTTGTGTCATGTACATGTATCTAGACAGGAACCAATTTATGGTCACTAGTCTTGAAAATTAGTTAACATATATGTACATTAAATATGTGTTAGATTGAGTATGTATGAGTACGTATGATGAATAAACCTTTATGCATATGTATTTTCGAATATGAATGCCATAATTTGTAAATGAAAATGGTCATTACAATTTTTGGTATCAGAGCAGGGATGGTTGCATAGGGACATAGATATGAACATGACATGACTTTTGCACTATTACGCATTATCATATGACATATTCTTATATATCTATAAAGCATTAGTAGAGGGTAATCATTATAGTGCCCATGGCTCACTAAGGAGAGAGGAGTCAGCCGATTTGCATTTTATAGAAGCATCATGCCAACCATTAAAAGATCAGCCTACTGACAAAGTTAGATCTCCTACACATTCTCATGCATAACACATATCTCATGGGTAACCATAACATAGAATTGGTTAACCTGCAGGGTCCATAAATTCAAAGAGAAAAAAGGTATGACAAATTAAGAAAACAGTGCAGTGTACTTCAATGGTACCACAGATCCATCAATGGCAGAGACATGGCTAAAAAGAACGCAGAGAGTTTTAAATTTGATGAATGCACATCAGAAGAAAAGTTTGATTATGCAGTGTCACTATTACAGGGGGATGCATATGATTGGTGGGAAACCGTTCCAGGGAGTGATGCCAACCTCCAGTGCTTACATGGGATGATTTCTTCATGAGTTTAACAATAATTACATACTATAAGTGTACAAAGATGATAAAAGAAAGGAATTTCTAAACCTAAAGCAGAGGGAGATGACTATAGCAGAGTATGAGGTAAAATTTAATCAATTATCTCATTATGCATCCTTCATGGTGGCCACTGACAAAGATAAATATCAAAAGTTTGAAGAGGGACTAAGATATGAGATCAGAAGTAAGATCACGGCTACAAATCTTGAAAGTTATACCAAGCTAAAAGTTGTTGTAATCAGGGCAGAAAGATTAGTAAAAGAAAGGATAAAGCAATGAGTAAAAAAAAGGCCTATTGAGTTATGGGAGACTTTAACAGAAAGAAAGGTAAACATGGAGATTATATGCCATCACAGTTTAATGCTAGGGTGGTTACTCTAGCTATAGAAGCAGAGGATTAGGAGTTTCATCGTCTGCAGGTAGAGCTTAAGGCCAAGTTATGCAACAATGACCCTCAATGTACATTGTGGCAGACAACATATGGGTGAATGTAGAAAATTGGCTAGTAGGTGCTACTTTTGTGGGTCTTCTGATCATATGCTTAGAGATTGTCCTAAAAGATCCATAATGTTAGAGGGAGGCAAAGGCAGAGGCAAAGCTACATTAAAGTCCACAGTTGAAGTTTTAAAGACAAGTGGAGTTGGAGTATCATTTGGTAGGGGCAGAGGTAGAGGTAGAACAACCATAATTGGCCATGGTATACACAGAACAGAAGGTTAGAGTTGTAGACCCCCAACATAGGCCAGAGTGTTTGCCATGACTAGGCAAGAAGCTATTGCTGCTCCAAAAGTAATCAATGGTAAACTTTTTCTCCATGATTTAGAAGTTGATGTATTAATTTATCCTGCCTCCACACATTAATTCATTTCATTGAACATGGCATCACAATTATGTAGTAAGCATCAACCTTTAGGTTTTAATCTATATGTTAGTACTCCTTTGAGAGATGTGATAATTGTGGATAGGGTATGTCGTGATTGTGTGATTTACATTGATGACATTAAGTTGAATGTTGATCTAGTATTGTTGCCACTCCGTGAATTTGATGTGATACTGGGTATGGACTGGTTGTCCAAATATCATGCAATAGTGAATTGTTTTCCTAAGGATGTTGTTCTAGAATCTCCAAATCATACAAAGGTTGTGTTTCAAGGGGAAAGACAAATTGTACCTACATGTCTAGTTCTTGTTATAAAGGTTTTTCACATGATTAAAAGTTGTTGTGAGGTTATTCAGCACATGTGGTACACACAAGGTTCATAAATGAATAACTTGAGAATATTTTCATGGAAAATGAGTTTCCAGATGTTTTCCCAGCTAACTTACCTGGTTTGCCACCTGATAAGGAGATAGAATTCACAATTGAGTTAGTCTCAGGAACTGCACTGATATCCATTCCACCTTATAGGATGGCTCCAGCTGAGTTGAGAGAATTAAAGACCCAATTGCATGAACTATTTGAAAAGGGATTCATCAAACCTAGCATGTCACCTTGGGGTGCTCCAATATTATTTATTAAAAAAAAAGATGGGACAATAAGGCTATGTATTGATTACAAGCAGTTAAATCAGGTTACTGTGAAGAACAAGTATCCTTTAGCAAGGATAGATGATTTGTTTGACCAGTTACAAGGAGCACGTATGTTTTCTAAAATTAACTTGAAATCAGGATATTATCAGCTCAAAATTTCAAACCTAGACGTACCGAAGATAGATTTTCAAACCAAGTGTTGGATTAGGATGGTTAATCTTAAGTCTAGAACCTCTTTTGATCTTGACAAAGTAGATTGATCATCACTAATATTTCAAATAAGTGTTGACTTTGCAGAAATAAATAAATCTCTTAAGAAGAAATGAAAGGAGTTGATAAACTCTAAAGTGACATGTAAATCGTGACCGCAATCTAATATTCGCGACTGCGACTCATGTTAAGGCATGCTGAAATTCAAATAGGCGAAATCATGAAGCCATTCTTTATCACGACCTTTGGAAAAGAAGAAGCCAAAATATGACAGACGAATTCATGGTAAAAGTCACGACTTAGTC
>CATIWR010196257.1:0-14413 GCA_949677035.1 Omphalea diandra
TAAGAAAAGGTAACTCACTTTTGTTGTGTAGAGGAATGTGGCAACCACCAAATCAAGCAATTGGCATATGGATAGTGGTTGTTCTAAGCACATGACTGGAAATAGAAAGCTATTCACGACATTGAAAGAAAAAGAGGGTGGAGATGTCACATTTGGCAACAATGCCAAGGGTAAGGTAATTGGCATTGGAACCATTGGTAAGAATGGATGTTCTTTGATTGATAATGTTCTTTTAGTTAGTGGCTTACAACATAATTTGTTAAGTGTAAGTCAATTGTGTGACAAAGGTAATAAGGTTACCTTTGATCCTAGAGAATGTCGACTCACCACTTTAGTGGATGATGAAGTCATTTTCAAGGGTGAAAGGAAAGACAATACCTACTCAATTGACCTAGACAATTTGGCTAACCAATCTTTTAAGTCTCTTATGTCTTTGAGCAATGAACCTTAGTTGTGGCATAGAAGGCTTGGACATGCAAGCATGCATCTTCTTCAAAGCCTATCCAAAGGAAAGTTAGTGGAAGGGCTTCCCAAGCTAAAATTCTCCAAGGACAAGACATGTGGTCCATGCCAAATGGGAAATCAACACCATGCCTCTCACAAAGCCAAAAATGTTGTAAGTACATCTAGACCACTTCAACTTATCCATATAGACTCAATAGGTCCTACTAGAAGTGTTAGCTTAGGTGGAAAATATTATGCACTAGTCCTTGTAGATGACTACTCTAGGTTCACATGGGTATCTTTTTTAGCTCATAAGAATGATTCATTTGATGCTTTCAAAAGTTTTGTAAAAAGAGTTCAAAATGAAAAAGGTTACTTCATATCTTCTATTAAAAGTGACCATGGAAAGGAATTTCAAAATGAATCATTTGAAAATTATTGTTTGGAGAATGGAGTTTTTCATAATTTTTCAACTCCTAGAACACCACAACAAAATGGTGTTGTAAAGAGGAAAAATAGAACTTTGGTAGAAATGGCTAGGATAATGCTCAATGAGCATTCCTTACCAAATTACTTTTGGGCCGAAGCCATTAATACCTCATGTTATATTGCAAATAGAGTTTTCAAAAGAGTCATTCTCAATAAAACTTCTTATGAGCTTTGGAATGGTAGAAAACCCAAAATTTCATACCTAAGAGTATTTAGATATAAGTGTTATATTTTGAACACCAAGGATAATCTTGAGAAATTTGATTCCAAAATAAATGAAGGAATCTTCTTGGGTTATTCCACCATAAGTAAAGCATATAGTCTTTAACAAAAGTACAATGGTAATTGAAGAATGTTTTTGATGAATCTAGTAAACTTGATATTGGAAAAGGTATTTTTGTTGATGATCTTGTAGGTGATCTTGAAAAGCTGGAATTGGATGATTATATAAAGAGAGTTGATAAAGAAAAAGAAGAAGGTGATTCATCAAGAATAGATGAAGACCAACATCAATATCAATAAGAAAATGAGCCAAGATAAGATCTACCCAAAGATTGAAGATTCTCCAAGTATCACCCCAAGGACCTAATCATTGGTGAAACTTCTAAGGGTGTAAGTACTAGATCTTAACTCTTAGATAATAATCTTGCATTTGTTTCTCAACTTGAGCCAAAGTCAATAGATGAGCTCTTGATGACGAGTGTTGGGTACTTGTTATGTAAGAAGAACTCAATCAATTTGAGAGAAACAAGGTATGGGAACTTGTCCCTAGGCCTAAGGAACACCTAATTATAGGTTGTAAGTGGGTGTCTAGGAACAAGTTAGATTAGCAAGGTCTCATTACTAGAAATAAGGCTAGATTGGTTGCCAAAGGATACAACCAAAAGGAAGGAATAGATTATGATGGGACCTTTGCTCCCATTGCAAGACTAGAGGCCATTAGGATTCTCTTAGCTTTTGCATGTCATACGAATTTTAAACTTTTTCAAATGGATGTGAAAAGTGCTTTTTTGAATGGCATCATAGAGGAGGAAGTCTATGTTGAACAACGTCCTAGTTTTGAGTCTCATTGCTTTCTAAACCATGTTTTCAAATTGAACATAGCCTTATATGGATTAAAACAAGCTCCAAGAGCTTAGTATGAAAGGCTTAGTTCATTTCTCTTGAAAAATGATTTTGAGAAAGAGAAGGTAGACACCACACTATTTGTCAAAAAACACAAGCATGATACATTGATCGCTCAAATATATGTTGATGATATTATCTTTAGTGCTACTAATGAATCTCTTTGTAAGGATTTTGCTAAGTGTATGACTAGGGAATTTGAAATGAGCATGATGGGAAAGCTCAAATTTTTTCTCGGTCTACAAATCAAGCAATCTAAGGAAGGGATCTTCATCAACCAAGCCAAATATACAAATGAAATGCTAAAGAAATTTGAAATGGATGGTTGCAAAGTAGCTAAAACTTCAATAAGCGATACCATCAAACTAGATAAGGATGAATCAGGTAAAGAACTAGATGAAAATAGATATCGAGGTATGATCGAATCTCTACTCCATCTTACTGCTTCAAGACCGGATATCATGTTTAGTGTTTGCATGTGTGCTAGGTTTCAATCCTTCCCTATAGAATCTCATTTGAATGCTATTAAAAGGATCTTTAAGTATTTGCATGGCACAGTACACTTAGGGTTATGGTATCCTAGGGATTCTTTATTTGGTCTCATAGGCTATTCGGATGTGGATTATGCAGGTAGCTTGATAGATAGAAAAAGCACTTTCGGGACTTACCAATTCATAGGTGAATGCCTAGTTTTGTTGTTTTGTAAAAAGCAAGTATCAGTTGCCTTATCTACCGTGGTAGCCGAGTATGTGGCGGCGAGTTGTTGTTGCACCCAAGTTTTTTGGATGAAACAATAATTAAAGGATTTTGGCAAAGTGGTTGATCACATTCTTATCAAATATGATAACACAAGTGCTATTAATCTTTCTAGAAATCCCACCCAACACTCTAGGAGTAAGCACATAGATATTAGACATCATTTTCTTAAAGATCATGTGCAAAAGGGTGATGTTGTGTTAGAATTTATTGACACAAATCATCAACTTGTACATATTCTCACTAAGCCTCTAAATGAAGAAAGGATGAACTTCATTAAGAGAGAATTGGGAATGCTTGATGGAAGTTCCCTAAAGTGAAAGTTTTGATCCTATGATTGATTGTTATGTATGTTATACATGACTGATGATTGTATGAATAGGTTTATTATTTATTTCTAGTGGATCACATGTTTTCAAAATTTTTCTCATACTTATCCTTGCTGACTCATAATTCGCGGTCGCTATTTATTCTTCATGGTCGCGAATTACAAGTCAACTTCACCTGGTTGTCAAATATCAATTTGCGATCGCGAAAATTGCTTTATACCACGAATTTTGGTCAGTTTTTCAAAAATATGACTATTGACGCACCTTTTCCTGAGGAAAATTTGTTTGTTACTCACATTTTCTAGAATTTGTGATTGCGACTTTTGATTTCACAGATGCAAATTAGAGTAACCGCCTAGGCAATTAAGTGATTTGATTGCCAACCATTTTCTCTCTTCATTTAATTCATTTTTAGATGTTTATGACCGTTTTTGCACCCCTTCAAGCCTATAAATACCTCATTGAATAGTGTTTTCCTCACTTCACTTCCAAACACTTCTTCTTTCTTAAAACTCTCTCAAGCTTTCTTCCTATCTTTTGCAGTGGCTCCTAAGAAATTCTCTAAGGCTGACAAAGGCAAGGCAGTGGCTCAGCCTACTGCACCTCCTGCCCTCCATCTCATGAAAGGAATCACTAATGAGGAAAAGGAGAGATTCAAGGTGAACTCCTCTAAATCTTTTTAGGATGATGCACGTGTAAGTTAGTCATGCATAGTGGCCAAATCTTTTTCCTGCATGATGCTCTATTTGTACTAAAAATTCATCAAATTTTAGTTTTCATGTTAGATTTAATATAAAAAAATGACTTTGAATTGCATTTTCACAAACAAGGTATGGATTTGTTTTCAAGACAATAACACTTTAGTTCTAGTTTATTTTAGGATGGTTTTATTTTTTTTGATGTGGAACATATCAATACTAATAATATATGTTTTTCCTATTTTACATCTTTTATTGTATGTAAAAATGATGTGAAAGTATGACATGCTAGTCTTGGTCATATTGGCCAATGATGAATGAACTAATTGGCCAAAGAGGGCTTATTAGGTAATATAGAAAAGGTTGACTTTTCAACTTATGAGCATTGTCTAGTTGAAAAAATAGTGAGAAAACCATTTGAAAAAGGAACCAAAGTTGAAACACCATTGCAATTAATTTGTTATGATATTTATGGTTTAATGAATGTTGGAGCTAAACATGGGACACTTTACTTTATCACATTCATAAATGACTATACTTAATATGGTTATGCTTATTTAATCTCTCATAAGTCACAAGAATTAGAATGCCTTTATAAAATACATGAATTTGGTTGAGAATAAATTAGATAAGAAAATTAAAGTGTTAAGGACCGATTGAGGACATGAATATTTGTCGATTGAGTTCAAGCAGTTATGTGATAAAAGGTATAGAACTCAGGTTGTCGGTCATGTATACTCTATAACAATGTGGTGTTGCAGAAAGTAGGAACATGACCTTACTTAAAAATGATGTAGAGCAAGGTGCTAGCAAAGCTTTCCAATATCCATTATAAAGAATTGGAGGACCAATGACTAGGGCATGGACTAAAAGAATGAAAGAACCATTGTAAGGATTGATCATGAAGCTATAAGATGAAATTAGAGGATCTTCTTTAAGCCAAAACCAAGCTCTTTATACCTTAATTGCATGGAAAAAAAAACCTCAAGAAAAAAGCTACAAGTCAAATGAAGATTAATTGGAGGAAGAAGGGTCATGCATGACCATAATGCATACCTTTTTCTTAAATGGACGGAAGGAAATGTAAAAACATGGCTAGGTTACACAGTTTTGCTTCTAGGAAGCAAGTTTGGGTAGACTTAATTGAAAATGCACGACTTCATGAAACAACCATGTGTCAGGGAAGTGTTTTGCCAAATTACGATCACAACAATGAATGATCTTGTCCTATGAGTTGTTCCTTTCCTATTTAGTTAGGATTATTATCTAGAATGTGTTTCCCATTTAGATATAACATTGTTTTAGAATTTTAAACATTTTTTATGTAGGAAACTTCATTTTGTAAGGATTTATATAAACCTTAGGCTTATATTATGAAGTTAGATTATCTTTAATCAATATTATTAAGTTTTAAGCAAGTTTAGGCTTTGCTTTCTTGTGTTCTTAGTAGAATACAAAATTAGACTTATTAAAGGAAATAATCAAACGTTGTGGCATCTTTTAGATTGAGGTTTTAAAGACTTAGTTTCCTTAAGATTCTAATATTTTGATCAATAACTTGATTTCTAGCTTTCTTGGGCAAAGTTAGCAATCATATAATGAATTCCAAAGGTGGGTCTCCTAGGGGGTTCTCTATCAGTTGGGATCAAAAGCTCAATTCTAAAATCAAGTTATATATCCTTTGTTTACTATTTGTTCTCTTTATTTCATGTTTATTTCTTTAAATCTTTTCTTCTAGTTCTATATTTCATCTATCTTTTTTTGTGTATTTTCTTATGTTTGTGTCAATCAAATTTAATACCATTGATTTCAAATTATTAGCATTAGAATTTAATACGCGTATTTAAAGTTTTCATTATAAGTTTAATGGGAATCTAAGTCTTAAGCATTATGAAAGGCATCCTAATTCACGGCCAAGAATCTCTAATTCACGATCACAATGTTGCAAAAGGAATGATTGGCTTTGGTCTAAATTGATTTGCAAAGCAAATCATTGTTGCGACCTCATGGGAAAGCTATGAAATTCAAACAATTGAATTCACAGTGACCATCACGTTTAGGATCGCGACTGCGACTTTGGAGTTAACTAGAAGGAACCAAGTCCATAACCAAAGCTTACCAAGTGTCTAAGATAAATACTGACATATCAAACTTAGTAAGGGTGAAATAGTCTTCGACATTGCGACCTATTGAAGCAACTTCTTCTTATCAAATAGGTGGATTCATAGTACTAATCTTGTCTTAGAGGAAAATAGCTAGCGACCGTAACTTTTGCTTGGTTAGGAGAACACAATGACTATTTTTCTTGGGAAACCAATGATAGCATGCCACGTGGACTAGTCGTTAGATACAAATGAGGTTTTCTACCATAATTTCAACAAATTTGGTGTAAGAAGATAAATCACAACCATGAATGACTAGTCACAACCATGAAATGTGTCTGATATGCATTTAATACAAGATTTGCCTAGTATGCCTTAGAGATTTTGACATAGTTTTTTTGTAACATCTCTTTGGTGGTTAGTCTATAAATACTCCACCAAACAGACATGAATGCAAGAGAATAACATTGAATATAGCCAAACTTTTGTAATTTTATTTCTTAACCTTTAATTCTTTGTACGTTAGTTGGTATTGTTAGATGTAAGCATTAAACATCATTATAATTGGGTTTGAGAGTTAGCCTAGTTGTAAAACTCTTTTAATAGATTAAGTGTGAGCCTTTGAGAAACACTTGAGAGGCTTTTATGTGAGCCTTAAAATACAAGTTGTAAGGTTATATGTAAGCACTAAAAGACGAAGTGTACAAGTTTGTGTGAGCTTGGCTTTAATGTGAGCTTGGAAATACTATTTAGTGTTTATAGAATACCCAATTGTGAAGAATTGGGGAGTGAACATAGGGTTATTTAACACTCAAACCACTATAAAATATTGTGCCTCAATCTATTCTCCTACTTCTTCTATATCCATCTTTCATTACCTTCCCCCTAATTTTTAAATTACCATTAATTCAATCCCCCTTCTTGGTGCTCATGGGCCAAAAAGTGGTATTAGAGCCAAGTCTCATAGAAACCCTTAATTGTGTGAATAAAGATAAATGGCATAAGAAGGAATACACACTCATCTCAAGCCATACTTTGATGGATCTAACAATATGCATTGGAAGTATAGAATGTAGATATATTTGGACAATGATGTGGTGGATCTTTGGGATATAGTTGTAAAAGAATGGAAACCTCCTACCGAGGTGGTTAATGGAAGTGAAGAGTTAATTCCAATGGAGGAATGGGTGGAAACTTATAGAAGATTAAATGGAAAGAACAAAAGAGCAATTGCAATTCTTTTTGGCTCCTTATCAAAGGGGGAGATTTGAAGAGTATAATACTGCCTCACTACTCATGGAATATGGAAAGCTTTGGAGAACTATCACGAAGGCAGAACGTTGGTGAAATATAGAAAATTAGAGATGTATGTGATAGAATGGGATCTATTCAAGATAAAGGACAACAAAAGCATCACCAATATGATGAATAGACTTCTATCCATAATCATAAATATGAAGAAATTCAAAAGAGTACACATTGATCGTGAGTTAAATACCAAAATGCCTAAATCTTTGCCTTTTGAAAAGTTTTATGCAAGGGTATGTAGTATTCAAGAGTCAAATCTAGAAATAGGAAAGGTTCCAACAAATGTCCTCATAGGTAAGCTTCTTACTCATAGGCTAGCCTTGAAAAGGATGAGGAAATGAAGAAGATGAGAGGGTAAAGGGACAAGAATGACAAAACAGAAAAGAATACCTTGGCCCTTAAATCCTCAACCAAATACAAAGAGGTAAAAGTTGTCTTAAGTGATGATGATAGTGAAAAAGAAGTTGAGGAGCTAGCCATGCTTTCTAGAAGAACCAAGGGCCTAATAAGAAGAATGGAGGATAGAAGGAACTTCAAGAAGGCATCTTCTAACCTCAAAGAAAAGAAGAATGAAGAAACATTCCATGAGTGTGGCAAGCAAGGCCACATCAAAAATGATTGCCCAAAGCTGAAAAGGAAGAAGAAAGGGGATAAAGAAAAAAAAAAAAAAATCTTCAAATCCACTTGGGATGACAACTCTAGTGAGGAGGATGAAGATGAAGAAGTAGCAATTTTATGTTTCATCACCCCATTATAGTGAAAATTATGATGTATATAATAATGTAGATGCTAAGCTCTTAAATGCTCTTACTTTGAGATGTGACAAGTATAAGTCATAAATGAAACTGATAAAAAGAAATGTTCAAAATCGAAAAATAAATTTAACTCATTAAATGAGCTTGTAAGTGAGTTGAGGACTTCAAAAGAACTCAAAAAATATGTTGAGAGTGTTACTAAATCTTTTTCTTCTCTAAATTCCTTAAGAAAGGAAATTGATACCTTAAAAGAAAGATAATCGAGTTTAGAAATTATATCTCTAAGCTTCATAAAGAGAAGGCAGCTTTAGATACATTAATTATATCTCGAAGACCTCCTCTAATAAGACATGGTTTAGGCTACAATAGAGCCTCCTCATCATCAACCCACCCCCCCCCCCCGCCCCTTCTCCTTCTCACTACTTTTATTAGAGCTTTAGCACCTCAAACATCTAGTGTTAAGATAATTGGGAGGAAGAGTGCTCCTAACACTAAGCCACCTATGCCTAAGGGCAAGAGGAAGGCATCTCAAGGCTCAAAGCCTAAGCCTAAAAATGCTAATGATGCATTCATTTATAATAAGAAGCATGCTCACCCTAACACATAAAAAATTATCTTTTACTCCCAATCATTCTTGCACATGATCACATTCTCACCATCATGGTATAAAAAGGTCCTCCTACTCATACTAAAGTTTTGTATAGGAGAAATACTTATAAGTTTAAGCTCAATGTCACTATTATATGAAAGTTGGTCTCATAAATATTATATGTTATATTAGGAAGGCTTGTCTCAAATTAGAGGACTCTTTAAGACCTAACCTCCAAGGACCTAAGTATGTTTGGGTACCTAAACAAATGTGATTTATTGTTGGTGTGTAGGAATGTACAGTAGCCACCAATGAAGAGAAAGATTGGCATATGGATAGTGGATGCTCAAAGCACAAGATGGGTAACAAAAAGCTATTCATAGCCATAAAAGAGAAGGAATGTGGCAATGTCACTTTTAGGAACAATGGCAAGGGTACGGTAATTAGCATTGGAACAATTGGTAACAATGGTTGTTCAATTATTGATAATGCTCATTTAGTTTATGGTTTACAACATAATTTATTAAGTGCAAGTCAATTGTGTGATAAAGGTAATAAAGTAACCTTTGACCTTAAAAAATGTCAAGTTACCACTTTGATGGATAAGAAGGTAATCATTAAGGGTGAAAGGAGAGGCAATACCTACCTAATTGACTAAGACAATTTGGCTAACCAATCCTTCAAGTGTCTTGTGTCTCTTAACAATGAAGCTTGGATTTAGCATAGATGACTTGGTCATGCTAACATAGAGCTCTTACAAAGCCTATCTAAAGGAGAGCTAATGGAAGGTCTTCCCAAGCTAAAATTCTCTAAGGATAAGACATGTGGACCTTATCAAATGGGGACGTAACATCAAATTTCCATCAAAACAAAGAATGTTATGAGTACATCTAGACCTCTTCAACTTATTCACATGGACCTAATTAGACCTACAAAGAAATGCTAGTTTAGGTAGGAAGCATTATTCATTTGTCATAATTGATGATTGCTCTAGGTGTACTTAGGTGTCCTTTCTAGCACATAAGAATGACACTTTTAATGTTTTTAAAAGTATTGCAAAAGGAGTTCAAAATGAAAAAGGTTACTTCATCTCATCTATAAAGAGTGACCATGAAAAAGAATTTGAAAATGAATCTTTTGAAACTTTTTGCTCAGAGAATGAGATCTCTCATAATTTTTCTACTTCTATAACACCACTAAAGAATGGTGTTGTAGAGAGGAAAAATAGGACATTGGTAGAGATGGCTAAAACTATTCTCAATGAGCATTCTTTGCCTAATTACTTTTAGGTTGAAGCCATCAATACTTCTTGTTATATTGCTAATTGTGTTTTCAAAAGACTCATTCTCAAGAAAACTTCTTATCAGCTTTAGAATGGTAGAAAACCTAAGATTTCATACCTTAGAGATTTTGGATGCAAATGCTACATTTTAAATACTAAGGACAACCTTAGAAAATTTGCTTCTAAGATAAATGAAGGTATATTTCTAGGCCACTCCACCTCTAGTAAAGCCTATAGGGTTTTTAATAAAAGTACTATAATTGTTGAAGTTCTATGAATATTGTGTTTGATTAATCTAGTACACTTGATCTTAGGAAAGGTTCTCTTGTTGATAATCTTACAGGTGACTTTGAGAAATTGGAGCTAGTTTTAACTCCAAAAGAAATGGCGTTTGATCTTGAAGATAACAAGTCATCAAAAGAAGAAAAAGAATATCAACTACAATAAGTAGAAATTCAAGCTCAAGATCTTTTCATGGATTAGAGATTCTCCAAACATTACCCAAAGGATCTAATCATTGGTGAGACATCTAAGGGAGTAAGTACTAAATCTCAACTTCATGCATCAGATAATAATCTTGCATCTGTTTCTCAATTTGAACCAAAATTAGTTGTTGAAGCTCTTAATGATGAAAGTTAAGTGATTGCTATATAAGAGGAACTCAACCAATTTGAAAGAAACAGAAGTATGGGAACTAGTTCCTATGCTTAAAGAACACCCTATTGTAGGATACAAGTGGATGTTTAGGAATGAGTTAGATGAGCAAGCTTTCATTATTGGGAACAAAGCTAGATTGGTTGCAAAGGGATACAACAAATAGAAAGGCATTGATTATAATGAAAACTATGCCCCCATAGCAAGATTAGAAGCCATTAAAATTCTCTTAGTATATGCATATCACATGAATTTTAAACTTTTTCAAATGGATGTTAAAAGTTCATTTTTGAATGGACTTATTGAGGATGTTTATGTTGAACAACCTCCTAGTTTCAAATCTCATGCTTTTCCAAATCATGTTTTCAAACTAACTAAAGCCTTATATAGTTTAAAACAAGTTCTGAGAGCTTGGTATAAAAAGCTTGGTTCATTTCTGTTACAAAATAACTTTGAAAAAGACATGATTGAAACAATTTTATTTGTTAAAAAGCATAATCAAGACACACTCATTGTACAAATCTATATTGATGACATTATATTTCGTGCTACTAATGAATCTCATTATGAAGATTTTGTTTAGAGTATGACTAAGGAATTTGAGATGAGCATGATAGGAGAGCTCAAGTTCTTCCTTGGTCTACAAATCAAGCAAACCAAAGAGGGCATCTTCATCAACCAAGCCAAATACACAATGCATATATTGAAAACGTTGGCATGGATGGATGCAAAGTAGCTAAGACACCAATGAACGCTACCATCAAGCTAGACAAAGATAAATTGGGTAAAGTAATTGATGAAAAGAGGTATAAAGGTATGATTGATTATGTTTATCTCACTGCTTCTAGATTCAATATTATGTTTAGTGTATGCATGTGTGCTAGGTTTTAATCATACCCTAAGGAATCTCATTTACATGTTGTTAAAAGGATTCTTAAATATTTACAAGGCACATTGCATTTAGGGTTATGGTATCCTAAGAATTCATCATTAGTCTTTTTAGTTATTCGCATGTGGATTATGCAGGCAGTTTATTAGATAGAAAGACCACTTTTGGAACTTGCCAATTTATAGAAGAATGTTTAGTTTCTTGGCTTAGTAAAAAGCAAGTTTCAGTTGCCTTATTCACCACCGAAGTGTAATATGTGGTGGTGGGTTGTTGTTGCACCTAAGTTCTTTAGATGAAATAATAACTCAAGGATTATGGCAAGGTTGTTGACCACATTTCCATCAAATATGATAACACAAGTGCAATAAATTTTTCAAAGAACCCATCCAACACTCTAGGAGTAAGCACATTGACATTAGGCATCATTTTCTTAGAGATCATATCCAAAATGGTAATGTGATTTTGGAGTTTAATAACACTAATAATCAACTTGCAGACATTTTCTCCAAACCCCTAAATGAAGAAAGGATGAACTTTATTAAGAGGGAGCTAAGGATGCTAAATGGAAGCTCACTAGGGTGAAAATTGATCTGTAATTGTGTTCACTTTGATTGATTGAATGACATGTTTAATAATTACGTACGTTTAATCATTTTGGATGCGTTAACTCTTTAAGCAATTAAGCTTTTTTATGTCTATTTGCTTGAATTAATCATCATTACATTAAGTGGATAGCATCTAGGAATTCAAAGTCTTATTCTTTCATAGTTTTTCTTTTTGCCTTGCAATTTGTGGTCACTATTATAGTCACTCATCCATTTTCTATCAAGCTTTTAATTTGCTATCACGATTCTAAATCACCATCGTGAATTCTTTCAAAATTCCAATTCTTTGACCATTGACTCCTTCATTTTTTGAAGAATTCTTATCCATTGCTCATATATTTTGTAATTACCATCGTGAACTCTAGTAACTATCAGGCATTAATTGATTTGACTGCCAACTGGTGCCAACCCCTTATTTAATGCAATTTTTATAGTTTTTTTTTTTATCATTTTTCATCATTTTTATGCCTATTTAAACCATCTTAACACCCCTCTATTCTACTTTAACTTCTTTCTTCAACTATAACTCATTTTTTCTCTCAAATCTTCCAAACTCTCCTAACTTTCCTCAATGGCAACTAAGAAACTAACTAGAGCAGAGAAAGGGAAGGGCATTGCCCAACATTCAAGCCCTATTGTCCTTCACCTAATGAAAGGAATAACCTAAGAAGAAAAGGATAGATATAAAGCCAACACCAACAAGATAATCTAAGTTAATAAAATTCTCTCTACCTTTCTCTTTGAGTCACTTGGAATCAATGATGAAATTTATGCTTTTCTATCAAACTTTGGGTGGAACAAGTTTATCTTCATAGATGAACCCAGGCATAAGGAAATTGTCAAGAGTTCATATGCAATGTCACTTTGAGCAGTAGAGCCGAATCGAAAGTAAGTTTGTATGGGTTAGTTTTCAAAGCTTTTAGGGACCTCTACTTTATAACTTTTGTTAGCCCTAGGCACCAAGAAGGGGGGGGTTGAATTGGTGTATAAAAATTAAAATTGGAAAGAGAGAGGAGAAATAAGATGAGAGGAAACATAAGATTTATAGTGATTCGGGTATAATTGACCCAACGTCCACTTCCCAATTCTTTGAAATTGGGTATTTCACTATCTTTCAAAGGTGTTTTGAAGCTTACACTAAACTTTTACACTTGTGTTTTGAAGGCTCACACAACAACCTATACACTTGTGTTTTGAGGCTTACACAATAACCTTTACAACTTGTGTTTTAACAGGCTCACATAACAACCTTTACAACTTGTGTTTTAACAGGCTCACACAATAATCTATCTTAGTATTTTTGATAGGCTCACACTATAACCTATTACACTTGGTGTTTATACTCACACCCAATAATGACTTCAAGAATAGAAAAGAGTGAGTAGCAAAATTATAAGAGTTTAGGTACAAAGTTATTAATTCTCTTTCATTACATTTGTTTGATGAGGTATTTATAGCCTCTACCCACCAAAAAGACATTACAATAAAACTGGTACAAAATCATTAAAGTGTGCTAGACAGATTTTCACATTAAATGCTTGACAGTCATGATTCGCAGTCGCTACTACTCATTCGCGGTTGTGAATTCCAAATTCCATAAGGAAAACCCCAATTGTGTCTAACGGCTAGTCCACGTGGCAGCTTCTAATTAGTTTACAAGAAAAATATAATCGTTGCCTTTCACCTGCTCTCAAAAGTAGCGGTCACGATTTATCTTGTACAAGACGCGACTCTGGACGTGAATTCCTCTGCTAAAAGTGTTCATTTTCTTCTTTTTAGTTTGCAGTCACTACCAACAAGTTCCCATCTTGATTTTTGACTTCCAATAATTACCTGGGACACTTGTCAAGCTGTGATTGTGGACTTGATTGTATCTTTAGTTACTTCAAAATTTACGGTAGCGACTAAGACAAACTTTACACCGCAAATTCGTTTGTCACTTTTCAAGTTCTTCCTTTGGATGAGTCGCGATCGAGAATGACTCCACAATTTCATCTGTCTGATCTTCTAACAAGTCTTCTCATGGATCACAGTCGCGAATCTTAGATTGCAGTCGCGATTTAGAAGTTATTTCATATTCTTTGAAGACTAAGATTTCTATCCAACTTCTAACTTAAAGACTAACAAAAAAGGCTGCAAAACAACACTAATTTGAATAATTAGAAATGATTAATCCCCTTTGTCAAGATCAAAAGAGGCCCAAGACTTAGGGTTAACTACCCTAGTCCAACAATCTCCCCCTTTTTGATTTTGACAACTTAGATTGATCCTTAAGTGAAAAAGATGTAGGAAAGTGAAGTTGGATTGTAATATGATTCAATGAATGCTTATGACAAAATTTGCTAAGTATATCATTCATTCAATCAAAGGTGAATTTGATAAAACAAT
>CATIWR010196276.1:0-27000 GCA_949677035.1 Omphalea diandra
TTTTCATCTCTCAATATCTTATATATATTTTTCCTTATCTTTTCAAGATCCATTTGCAAGATAGCAAAATGGTTAATGGATCTATTTGAAATTATATGTAAAAGGTTAAAGATGTAAAATTTTTTAAATTTTTAATAAGTAGATATTATTTTATTTTTTTAAATAAAATATATGAAATAATAATTTTCTTTTATTCTAAATTTTACTTTTTAAACAAAGGAAAATAATTTTATTTTTTTTCTCTTTTTTATTCAAACATAAAGAGGGAAAATAAAAGAAGAAAAATAAATTTATTTTTTTCTTTATTTTCTTTCCTACTATGTAATTTTCCAAATATAAGGTAAATCTACAAT
The DNA here is from genome assembly GCA_949677035.1 of Omphalea diandra. Lineage (NCBI taxonomy): Eukaryota > Viridiplantae > Streptophyta > Magnoliopsida > Malpighiales > Euphorbiaceae > Omphalea > Omphalea diandra. Next base: position 354 of record CATIWR010196276.1, read on the forward strand.
TAATTTCAGTAATAATTGCTAAATTTTAACACCAAGTCTCATATGAGTGTGAAAGCTGATGCAGCCAACATAGTCTCTCGTAGTGCTGTGAATTGTTATGGAATGTGTTTAATTAAGATTGTAGCGCAATACTCATCTAAATTGTGCGATAACCTTATGAAATCTTTTTTTTGTTTTTTTGAGAAATTTATGAAATCAATTTTAAAATCTACTTAGGCACTCAAATTCAAAATTATTCAACTATTCTTTTTATCTTTTATGACAGCAAGCTACAGTCGTCCAGAATTCCCTCCAAGTACAAATAAAATAAACTTTAGTTAAAATAAGATGTAAAATGCATCTCGCTTCTTTAAACTTTTCGCATTTTTTATATATATATTGAGTCATTCTATTATTATTTATATCTACTGAGTTATTATATTATTTTTTCGATTAAACGTTTTTTGACAAATACTAAGAGCGTTGTGCAAGGCCAGTAAATTGTAGTTTTAACTATATTAAATCATATAAAATATATAAAAAAAATAAGTCTATTGTCAAAAAAAATCTAAACCTTTGAAAGTTTTGACTATTATATTCAACATTTTAGATTTTGAAAATTTTAATCAAATTTACAAACTTTTTAACAATTATATCTAATTTATAATTTTGATCAAAATTGGATGACGTGTTATATGACGTAAATGAAATGTTGACTTGAATTTTAAAAACTCTTAGCAATTGAGATAACAAGAAATTCAAAATCTAATTATGTGTCATTCACATCATGAAATAAATCGCTCAATTTTGACCAAAATTACAAATTGGACATAATTGTCCAAAAGTCTTTCAGTTTAACTAAATTTATCAAAATTTAAATGATTTGATATGATAGTCAACACTCACAAAAGTTAGGATTTTTTTTTTTTACCAATAAGCCAAAAAATAATAACTAATAAGCAACTGCTAATTTTAGTTAATAAAATATATTAAAATAAATTATAAGCAAAGATTGATAAAGATATTTTAAAAACGTTTGAAAAAAAAGGACGAAAAAGAATATATAATCTAAAAAGGCATAACGCATAACATAGACTATCTACCCAGTTAATACTTGTTTCAAAAGTTAAGACATTCTTATCACTTCATAGATTAAAATATATACACATGTTCTATGAAATATCCAAATAGCTAAGAAAAGTCTGGGTGCTTTTTTTCCCTCCTCCCCCTTTTTTAGAAGTACTGTTCGCTGATAAATCAAAACTTATCCCCACAGAGGACACAGCAAACCGTGGCATGTCATGAAGGGTACTGACCAACCTAAAATGAATGCGACTATACACTCATATGGTACAGGGTCGTAAAGTATACATAATGCAGAAAATATCTATAACCCCATAATTTCAAGAGAGACTGGATTCCTGCCCCTTGCCATCTTCAGCAATGTCCAATAACTGTTTGCGAACACAATTAACAAGCTGAGAAGCTCCATGGTCGAAGTTTAAGGGACGCCTCCGCAAACTCTGTAAAAGAGGTCAAAACAGTTTCCTGATAAAGAATTCTCTACTGCTCCTATAGAAAAACACAAAAAGCCTAGCATTGCGTACCTCAGTAGTCCATAAACAATCACACTCTTTACGAGGAATTATATGAATATGTGTCTGAAATTTCCATGTTATATGAAAAAGTTAGAAAATTGATCATTTTACTTCACGGTAAATAATTGGAGTAGCTTGCTTATAAGGAAAAAGCACATCTGTTTCCTAGACAAAAAGCAACAACAGTCTCATTCTGATTCACTTGAAATAGAAAAAAAAAACAAGATATAGGCCAAAAATTGTAGATTTACTATCAGAATCATTTTTCCCCATTGAAACAAAAGCTCAAAACAACTTACATGAAATATAACTTGGCCTGCAGCTGCACCATTATTAACCAACAAATTGAATGAATCTGGAAAAGAATTCAAAAGATACTACCATTTATTGCATTACACTTTAAGTTTTTGCTAGGCATATTTCATTTCTGAAAAACTAGAGTTATACAAGCAAGCAAAATTATGCAGTTCTATAAGTGTTAAAGAGTGTAATTCAGGTAAGTACTAATCAATTATTTTTTTCCTTAGAGTCTCAAAGCTAAGGTTGCCAGACCAAACAATGCTTTGGTTAGACTATTTAATAATTGTTGAATTCACAGCCAAATTTGTGCCCATGATAATAGCCTATTTAAGTGCAATGTGATCAATAATTTATAATTTTATTGTCCAATCATGAGCAAAGTTTTCATTAATAATCATGGCTTCATTCAGTGTTTCATTTTGCAAGCAATTCACAAAGACAGTCATGTTTTCCATTAGACAAGTGTGTGAAAAGACTGATGGCACAAGAGGGCAGATAACATGGGGAAAAGAGGATTATACTTGCTGTATAACTAAGCCACTGGATTAAGAGAAGCCTGTGAGGTAGCTTCTTTAATTAATGCATAGCTAGGTCGGTAGGTCCAGTCTGACCAGTGGCCACTCCTAACATCGTAATTAGACAAGCCAATTTTCCATGGTTCCACAAACTCAACATCAACTTAGAAAAATCAATTTCAATGGAATCATAACAGGGATATCAATGACAAAAAGAAACAAGTTAATCCCAACAGCACATAGAATGTTGAACACATACCAGAACCAGTAGCTTTCATGATTGCATTGCTAATAAAAGGCACTTTTGCACACATTGCTGCAACCACCTGCATACCCAATTCCTTAGAACAATAATCAGAATTTATCTGTTTTAAGAAGATTCAGGGAAGAATCTCACTATATCCATTGTTTTAGTTTTATCCCTATGTTATGTGGTTCAGAGATGAGACAAACAAATTAAAGGACACATTTAAAATCAAAGTCTTGAGATAGTGGACCCCAGACCACATGAGGGAACTGGTATAGTGATCCTTTTTATCCCTAAAACAAAAAAGTTGATACGCCTGCACATGCATTTACAGGAATGACAAGTAAGAAAGAAGCAAAAGCAATGTAATTTTAGTTGGGTGAATGAACATTGATTGCTTGGGATTCAAAAGTTGCATACATCGTCCAAACCAAAATTGGATCACCGGTTTGTTACATAGACATTCCAGCTATTTTCATTCTTAAATTGTGGTGAACAACTTCACTTATTTTAAAAAATCCAGTTCATCCAAAAAGTACAATTTAACAGAAGCCAACATAACATTGCACCATTAATGTCAGAATCAAATCAAATTTCCATTTCATCCATTTATGAGCAGACAGCCTCCTACCTCCCTACTGTCACGCTCACAAACTAGAAACCCTTGGTTCGTATAGCAAGAACAGATTAAAGGCAAACTTCACAGTACCACTCATCCTATATAGCTGTCCAAAGTTTCGATTCCATGTCTGACCTAAATTTCATAAGGGATCTTGTCCCATGAAGTCATGACTGAACAAATTTCATACATGATCTAGCTTGTGCTGCTTTATTCATCTGGTAACCAAGGGTGGTCCACCTGGACTCAAATGGTCAAACCCAATTTGGCTCGGCTAGGCACAATAAAGATGTATGCAAGCCGAGCAAGGAACATCCCACTTACACAGCAACACCTTATTTGAAGAGCAAAGAAGAGCATAGTAGTTTGCAATGACAACAGATCAAGCATATTTTAAGAATAGCGAGAGTTTGAATGCCAATCAATCCAATAACAACTATGCATTACATTTGTAAGTGGGCCAATAACTCTCAAGAATCTCATTAATATTTATTTCCAAAAATTTTTAAAAAAAGGAATGAAAGGAAACAAATAGAAATTGCTTAATGTCTAAAAGTGATTGAGGGAGAAAATTTCATGATGACCTGGTCAACTAATATGGAGAAAGAAAACACTTACAGATGGAGTAGTTGAGAAAATACTTACAGATGGAGTAGTTGCTTCCAAGGTAGGAAAATGAGATTTTGGGATAATAAGAGAGTGCCTAGCAAACAAACAAAGTTTCAAAATCAAATGGGTGTCATAAAAATATTAACGTGCAAAAGCCAAAAGACAGACCTTCAAAACTGTTTACTTTGAAATCTCGAAACAATCAATTTAGATTGTGTTTGGTATAATATAATCAAATGCACTATAACATAGAGCATGTTTGGCATTGTTCTGCAGAAAGCTGTAATTGCTAGCTAAACGATAACACTACTAGGTTTTGAGATTTTTAGCTTTTTATGACAATAGTTTAATTATCTTGTCAATTTAATTCAATAGCTTCTTGAAAAAAGCTTAAATTATCAGTTTTTTTTTAGATCAACTTTTGGCTTAAAAATTATACTGAAAAAATCTATTTTTTTGGTCAATCAACCAAAGCAGATTTATTGCTCAGCAAACAATCTTTATAACACTTGAGAACAACTAAACCAACAAACAACTACCAAAATTAATCTCATAGAAAAAAAAAACTATCTGCACAAACAAGTAACACTATATCCAAATTGAACAGCATCCCAGATTTTCCCAACAACTACATCAACCAACCAAATTTGATTCTGAAAAATGCATTGGTCTCTTGCTGCCCAAATATAATACGCAGTTGCAGCTAAACCAGCTCTACAGACCTGCTCAGCCTGTTTACCACTAGCTTTCAGTCCAACCAACTTATTTCCTTAGTCCAGCATAACATTTGCCTATCCACTGGACAGAGTCTGAGCCCTAGAGAAATTATATTCAAAAAGCAAATGTTGCACAATATACAAAATTTAACAGATTCCTTTTTTCAACATCATAGATATCTATTCATTAATTTATTTAATTCCTAAAATTAATTTCACAATATACGTACAACAGTTCAGTAATTAAAAAACTGTTAATTGCAATTTAAGTGGCTAATTGTTTAGATTGGTTTGCAACTTTAGCTTTTGTACAATAAAAATAAACAGGACAAATGAAAACTAAACTCAAACTAAATAAAAATAAAAGCAATAAAAAGGAGATAAATAAAAAAATAATAAAAAGAAATGAATAAAAGCATTATTTGTTTTATTCCAATCTGATAATTGTTTTATTAATTGCAGTAACTAATCATCTACTTAATACTCTATTTATTTTTTAGTTTTTTCACAAGTTGTTTTTTGGTTCATAATACGTATAGTATACGCCTTCGTCTTCTTCGTCTTGAGGCATAACTTGATTATTCTGATCAAATGAGATACACAATTATGTGAAGCCATAAAGTCATAGTAAGAAATTTGATTTGAAACTTCAGTTGGATAAACAAGATTATAATGCAAAGATTCTAACACAAAACTGTGAAAAGGAAATTGATATGGAGCATGAATTGGATGAATGGGATTATAAATGTGAAGATTCTTCCATATGATAATATGAATTTTGGTTTGAAGGAGCATGAGATTTTGAGTTTGGATTTGTGGAATTGGTTTAGAACTTCAGTTGGATAAACAAATTATAATGTTATGATTCTAACACGAAATTGTGAAAAGGAAATTGATTTGGTGTTTGAATTGGATGAATGAGATTATAATGTCAAGATTCTTCCATATGAGATAATATGGATTTTGGTTTGATGAGATTTTGAATTTATTTTTGTGGATAACATGAAAAATGAAATTATTATATTGAATTTGATGAAAATTAACGGCTTCCCAATATGAGACCATAAAGCACTTTGATTATCAAGTAGTTGAATTGGAGAAGACATAAGTAGAAGATAGAAGATTCTTAGTCAAGAGGATCATATTGTATTGGAAGGGCATGATAGTTTGGATTTTCGTTAAAAATATCATTTGAATCTTGATTCGAATGTGCCATTGCTAACTACAACAAGTATAAGTGTAACAAAGGCTTCTATGTTACCATATTGCTATAATGACTACAACATGCTTTTATACGAATCACTCAAATGATATAGGAATTCACAAAGATCTAAATGCAACATATGCAATAATAACTACAACATGCTTTTATACGAATCACTCAAATGATATAGGAATTTACAAAGATCTAAATGCAACATATATGTGAGCTGACTGAGAATATATGAAAAATCTTATACAAGAACAATAAATGAACAAATCACATAGGAATAAATTGAATACATTAGAAAGAATAGACATATTCTAAATAAGAAACGATAAATTAAAATATGCAATTAAAACTACAAATTAAAAAACAAGGTTGTCCTAAATACATTCCATTATAATTGATTACTCTGTACCAAATCATAGTCCTAAAATTTAAACTTTGATAATATCATAACCACAATAACATTATGCTTTGGATGTACGATACCGTACCCATAACTTAGCGGATTATTATCCAAAATACATAGACACGCGTCATCCTCGTAAAGCTGCAAAATTCACATTAAACAAACCCTAAAATGGGTCAGAATTTCGGGAAACTTTGTAATGCAATCTTAAGCCCCAAATCCTAATAAAGTCACTTAATTTATAACATTTTTTGCATTGATGATATTGCAAAAAGCTATAATTATTTGCTAAAATAATTAAATTGTTAAGTCTTGAGATATTTTTAAGATATTAACAAAAGTTGTTTGTTTCAGTAGTTATTTATAAAAATTTCAAACTTGAGATTCTTTTAAAATCATCTTTAGCTATTAAAACTATGAATTTCTTCTTCTTTTTTTTTTTTCTCAAAATTACTATTAAAAATAGCAATGTCAAACATGCCTTCAATCATACTTAAGACTTCTATATTTAAAAAAGGCTGGAGCTACCTTAAAAGCCGGGGACTGTCCGCGAATAATCTTGCAGAAAACGCAGTCGTTTTGCTGATTCCCTTTCTGGTCAGAAACGCAGTTGGTAAGGGACAACCAAGTCTGGACAGAATCGGCCCAGGGGGGAGGCGTGGCGCGGAGATGGGAGGAGAGAACGGCGAGCCTTCGTGCCTCCATTCATGCGAAATCAGCTGGATGATCGATAACCACCTGAGCAGAGAAACACGTCGGCATAGTAATAAATGATAAAATTTTGTGGAATTTGGAAGTATGGAGACAAATGGTGGTAAGGTGGCGTTGGTCTGTGTGCGCGCGCGTGTTTGTGATTCTAGCGATCGATCATTGGTTTAGTTTTATCCACATTGGTTTTGTGTTCTCAAATCGTGGTGTCGGCTGTTTTGGACTATCTGTCAACTACTTGTCATTCCTCCCATTGCACCTATCCTAAATTCATATTATAATTTTAATATCAAATTTATATTATATTAAAATTGTATATATTAATTATAAATTAATGTATTTTTTAAATTTTTATTAATTGAAAAAATAATTTTTTAGTATAAATCATATTATATTAAAAATATTATTTTATTTTGAACTTATTTTAAATAATATATATATTAATTTTTCTATTTAGAAATATTTTTTAATTAAATTCATATTATATTAAAATTATTATATTTATATTACTAAGCAAAACACAAATTTTTTTTTTATGTTTTTGTTTTTGTCCACGCGCTTTGCGTGTCTCGTTCATATTTTTTTCATTTTTTCTAATAAACAAAATTTTTATTTTTACAAAAAATCATTAAGTTAATGAATATTTATTTTATATCATATATAATATCAAAATACATATAATTTAAATACATATAAGTTATTTAAGCTAATGAATATTTATTTTATGTCATATATACTATCAAAATATAAATTATAAATTATAGATCATAATATAATAAAAAATATAATTATATTAAAATTTTCAATTAAAAATAAAGCAAAATAATAGTTTATTATTAATTATAATATATTTTATATTCAGTATATAAATTCTATAGTATTTTTTAATTTTAATATTACAAAAAAAAGCTGATAATGCCAAAATACTTAACTATATGTCATCAGAATGTATAGACATTAGTTCGTAAGTAAAAATTTATTAACTATTTACTTAATGTTTATAGACCATAGTTTTTTATGTTTATCGTTTTATTAAATAATTAGATGTAGTCTTTTATTTTCGTAAATTTATTCATGTTTATTGATGGTTGCAGAAATATTTATTATTTATATGAATAAATGTTCATCACCTATAATATTCAAATTCATTACTTTTTCATGTAATATTGTACATGATTTAATTTGTTTCTTGATTTTGGTGCCAAATTTTTGTGATTATTCATTTTCTACTACAATATCTTGAAATTATGATTCATTCTGGTATATTTTTTTATTCATTTATTCGTGTTCATTGATTATTGTAAAACTGTTCATTATTTATACAGATAATGTCTATCATCTATAGCATTTGTATTCATTACTTTTTTATGTAATATATTCATGATTTATTTATCCATTAAAAATATATAACTTTTTATTTTAGAAATAAAAGTAAATTTAATTAATTTTTATATAAAAATAAAAATTTTTAAAATTTAAATAAAATCAAAGTAAGTAATAATAAAAATTTTGAATAGAAATAATTGAATATTAAATTATTTTATTTTAGTTAAAATAATAAAATATTAAAATATAAAAAAAAATGCCGTGCAGTTTTTATATTAGATGCACGTGTGTTTCGGTATCCCGCACCACAACGCTGCGTAGTGCAGGGTGTAGTCCCTCGCTTCAAAGGCGGTCACGTGCGTCGGCAACTACCCGCCCATCAAACTTGACCCACATATAATATTAATCAAGCATTGACATTTCGTTCTGTTCTAAGACCGTTGCATGTATATTATATGGAATCTCTAAGTTTCTGTGATAGGATGTTTAAAATTAAAAATTATCAACTAGCAACTCATGTCCTTTGTGTGCTGGGCGTATGGAAAATACCCTTATTAGGGACTGCATAGTGGAGGACGTTAGTGCCTATATACATCGGAGTGGAACGCTTTCTTTGACATGATCGGTTAATGTGGAACTTGAAGACAAAGGTGTTTTGGGGGCAGCTTTGGGACGGCTTGTTGGTTCTTTGAGTTTGCTGTGGATGTGTACCACGATATTCAAGTAAAGTCAATGATCAATTCAAGTTAGCAACCAATTGCGAGCACTTCTTTGAACGTTTGTTTGCACTTCTTTCAAGTTAGCATTGCCACACATTATTTTCATCATCTTCTTGTTCGAATCCGTTCATAGTTGCTTTATAATATTAGCCACGTCTTTAATAATTGATCTTGTTTAGCCTAATCTGAGTTTTTGCCTCTATTTTGTAATTAAAAACTAAGAATTAGACAATGCCAAAAGACTTAGCGTATTATTCTTAAAAAAAAAAAATCAAATATATCAATCAATAATAATTATAAATGTTAGAATAATATTTAGATTTTCAGAACCTCAACTTGTTTTTCGTTTTTTTTTTTTTAAATTTTGTCACTTGATTAAGTTGCATAATATTTTACCCTTTAACTAATTAATACTCCAACTAAATTTTTAAATTTAATTTTAAATAAGATTTCAAATTGAAATCCTAAGATTTACTTCTTATTTAATTTATTTAATTCCTTTTATTTCAACTTAAAAATATAAAATATATTAACTCACATATAAAAATATTTCTCAAAAAATTTTATTAACACTTAGCTATCACTCAATTAAATTGAAATATTTTAATTGCGTTTTAAACAGAAATCTACTCAGCTCTATAAAAATAAATCATATAAGCACAACATTGTTCCTCATGAATCGTGTCTTCTTTAGTTAAAATAAAATATAAAAAAATATAGAGATATTTATAAAATTTTTTATATATATACGGTTATAATAAATATTATGGACTTCAAACTTATAACAGATACAATAGATTTCTCGTTCATTAGAGTTAAAAACAAAAATAAACATAATTCCAAAATATAAACACATTTTTTAATTTTTCATAATTATAGAAATAAAATCAAAAAATTTTAGACATGTTTCGATAAATTTTATATAAAAAAAAAATTAGTTCAAAATGCAAAAATATATTTTTCCAATAGTTTTTCATGCATTGGAGTTGTAAACTCGTATATACATATGTTTTAATTATTTGTGGCTATACTAATAAAGTTATATATATTTTGTGATTAGCTTTCCATGTCGAATAGTTCAAGTGAGAAACTAGTCTAAGTGGGGAATCTTTCTTTCTCAACTTTTCTCTTTAAGATTCTTTCTATTAGTTTTAATTTCTCTCTAGTTATCACTAGTTGGTCAGTAATAATCTTCTTTTATCTTTTATTATTTATGGATTTCAATAAACTCATATTTGTCATTTTATTAATAATTTTATTTTTTATTTTCCTTTTTGTATATGGAATTTTTATAGATATCTTATTTTCTTTTAGATGATGTATTCTCTTCTATGGATATCTTATTTTCTCTTATATTTATTTTCCTTTTATACGTTCTATTCTCTTTTATGAATATTTTTTTCTTTTTATGGGTATTCTTTATATGGACATTTCTTTATATTTTCTGAATGGAAATGGTATCTATTAGTTTTGAAATATTATTGTTATATATCGCTTTATTTTCAATAAACTCATATTTGTCATTTTATTGATAATTTTGTCCTTTATTTTCTTTTTTATTATATATGAAATTTTTATGTATACGTTATTTTCCTTTTAGATGATGTATTCTCTTTTATTGGTATCTCATTTTCTCTTATATTTTATTTTCTTTTACATGTTTTATTCGCTTTTATGAATATTTTTTCTCTTTTTATGGGTATTCTTTATATGGATATTGTTTTATATTTTTTGAATGAAAATGGTATATATTAGTTTTGAAATACTATTGCTCTATTTTTGCTTTATTTTCAATAAAATCATATTTGTCATTTTATTGATATTTTTTTTTCTATTATATATGAAATTTTTATGGATACTTTATTTTCCTTTTAGACGATGTATTCTCTTTTATGAGTATCTTATTTTTTCTTATATTTTATTTTCTTTTTACATGATTTGTTCTCTTCTATGAATATTTTCTTTTCCATTTTTATTAGTATTCTTTATATGGATATTGTTTTATATTTTTTGAATGAAAATAATATTTATTAGTTTTGGAATACTATTGTTTTATTTTGTATGATGATTATGATTTGTTAAGATTCTACAATAATTTTGTTGAGGAAGTATATTCAGAATGGTGCTACAATGTCAAAACAATTTTAAAACCATGCGAAAAAGTCATAAATAATGAGTTGAATTATTCAAATAATTGTATTAGATTTAATCATAGTTTTTCAATATCAATATCTTGGATGAGAGATGTTGTATAATTATTAAATTAAATGAATGATATTATTTTATCAACAAATAAAATTATATATATATATACACACACAGTATTATTATAACAATAAATTTCAAATGAATTTAAAATTTATTTTGTTAAGTAATTAATAAAGAAATTAAAATTACTATATAACTAATATTAAATAAAAAAATATTGTCTAATTAGATGTTTTTAAATAAATAAAATAATGAAAATACTAATTATGATTAAATTAGTATATTAAACTTTAATAATAATATAATTTTTTGATAAAAATAAAAAATTCATCATTTTTATTCATCATTTTTGTATCTTCAATCCTTTCAATTTTTTTATTATATAGGAAAATAAATATCTATTTTTGTTAAAGTGTTTAAGAGGACGAATATGAAAATTTACTATATTATTTAACTTTTAAAATTGTTTTTATATAAAGAATTTCCTACATTATTACTTTCTATATTTTTCTTGATCAATTGAAGAAATTAAATATTTAATTATTAGTTTACTTAATATATGAAAAAATAAAAATATATTATATTATCATTTGCTAAAAATATTATATTGCTGATATAATTATTTGACAAATAAAAAACACTCAGTTAAAACAAAATTCGAAATTAGAATTAATTAGATATATTGATTGATTGATAACCTCAATTTAACCTAATCTAACAATTATCGAGCTAATTCTTCTAATTTTATTATTATATGAATTCAATCCAATTGCCCTTGAAAATAACATTTATACCCATTAATTAATTTATGAATCCATTTTTCCAATATAATTACTCAAAAATCACATTAAATATTATTAAAATATCTCTAGTACCAATATATATAAATTTATATTTAAAATATTTAAAACTACATTTAAATATATTTTCATATAACTAAACCTTAAATTTACTCAAATACAATTTGAATAAAATCATAAAAAATGCTTTCGTAACTTAAATCAATAAAATTAATGTATCAAGATCAAAATATAAAAAAATCAAAGGTATTACAGAAATCTTATGTATGATGTCACCTTATATTATTATAAATCTTGATTTTATTTTTTTTTTTAAGTGAGAGATTCAATGACTCTAGATTACATAAGGAGATCATTTCTCAAAAAAAAAAAAAAAAAACCCTAAATAGCCAGTTTTACCAAATAAAAAAATAAAATGCACTTTTTTTTTTTGGGATAAGAATGGACGTTAATGAATGTTAGCTGAGACAGTAAAAAAAAAAAAAAAAAAAGCGCTGTTTTTTTATTGTACTGGTTTAGTAAAAAAAAAAAAAAAAGGTTCAGATCAAACCCAGAAAAAACATGAAGAAGAGGCAATTTTCCATTATTCTGTCAAGCCTTTGGGCTGCAGTTTGCAGTGAAACTGTGAGGCGTATGCACTTCTTGGCGCTCCAGTGTACGCGTCTTCGTATTTCAATTAAGCCCATTTCAATCATCACTATTTTCATCTGATTTTTGAAAAAAGCTTAGCATTTTCTTTTTGGGGGTATTTATCAATCCAAACATTTATATATACTTTCTTACTTTCTCCGTTTCATAATAAATGTCGTTTTAAGTTTTTTCACATATATTAATAATATTATATTTAATGAATGTTATTACATAAATAAATAAAAAATTATGTTACACTTAATTAATTATTTTTATAAATTATTATGCATTATATAAAGAAATAATTATTATGAAAGAAAAAAGTAAAATTAAAAAAATTAATTAATATTAATAGATAATTATAAACTGTCAAATATTATAAGATAATTTTTTTTAAAAATGATATGTAATTTAAAACGGACGAAATAAATAATAAAAATAGTAACAAATATAAAGGTTACCCCTTTGCTCCTAAAAAGAGAAAAGCTATCTCTTTTGACCAAAGAAAAACTAGCCCAAATACAAGGACTCTCACCGGTCCACCAAATGCACCACATACAAAACGTGGCGGGGAAGGCTCCTCGAGTGCAAATATGTTTAGGTACATAATAAATTATGATTTGAAGATATTGAAGTCTCTTGGCTTTAATTAGTCGGTTGAAAATTGATTATCAACCATCAAGTCATAACAAATTGTTTTGCTCATTGACTATGACAATGAGCAGTTGGCCATGTTGATTAGTTGTTTCTTCATATGTTGACATCATTTTCCTTAAGATGTAAGGTATTTTTTTAGTTATTAATGCATCATTTTGATATATTCTAAGCTTTTTTTTTAGGTGAACATTATAATTTTTATGTAGCATTTGTATTTAAAGATTTATAATTAGTTCAAATCAAAATAAATTGATCGACAAAATTGAAAATTGAACTCTCAAAAATATAAACCCAACCAAATAAATATACAAAATGAGTTGAACTGATTTGCTTTATATAGATTATAATTTAGTTTTATTTGAATCATTTTTTAAAAATATTTTAAATTTAAATAATAATTCTTATAATATTATTTTAAATTTATTAATACAAATAATAAGATATTTTTAATATATGTTTATCTAAAAAATAAGTTTCAAATAGGTTTGAACCATTTGATTTGATTTAGTACAGGTTCAATCTATTCTAATTTGATTCAAATAAATTTAGTTCGATGCGATCAAACTAAAATTTTTTTTATTAAAAATCAAACTAAATTCACCATTTTTTTTAAAAGAACTGAACGAAACCAACTTTAAATCAAATTGAAAAATCAAACCAATTCGTTGTCATTATTTTTTTAATTTAAATTGATTTGTGCTGCCCTCTAATTATATTATAATATCACAATTAGTATAATTTTTAATATTTAGATAATAATTTTATTTATATGTGTAATTATTTATCGAGTTGAATAATTATTAATTTTAATAAAATTATCAGAATTAACTGATAACTTATATTTATAATATTTAAAATTTTACACAATAACAGACATCATAGAATTGACATTTTGTTCGATATAAAGATCTCACATACTTAAAACATGGATAGCAACTTTTTTTTTTTACAAAAAAAAAAAAATTGCAATTACATTATATATTAAAAAAAAAAAAAAAAAAGAGTACGTCCCATTGTCGAAGAAATGTCTGTATTTCCCTGATCCCACCAGCTGCATTTGAAGTTTTGAAAATTCCTCATTTTAGGGTTTCTAGAAATCAAGCACACATAAATCCCTACGTAATCACCAATCACAGTCAAAATAGTAAAACAAAATATAAAAATTAACCCATTTTACTGAGGCTCTTAGATTGCGCCACCTCATCAAATCCGACAAAACTGCTTACGTGCTCAAATCATGTGCAGCAGCCACTGTATCACCAAAAAAACCCCACATAGACCAGAAAAATCTCGTGCAAAATTCAATCCTTCCTCATCAAGAAAACGGAAAACGCAACAACAAAGCGCTACAGTCATACTCGCAACAACAACTCATCATACGTTCCAACCAAACTTTCTTGTTTATAAACCTGCGCCCAACAAATTTCCCCGTCGTCTGTCTCGGATTACGAAAACAGCCATCGCCGGTTGAGACAGTCGCGGCCAGTCTTGCTTCTTTGGTTGCCATGAACGACCATGAAGAAACAGTAGTGCCTGCTTTGAATCTGGGTGACTTGACCGTGATAAGCCCGCTCGGGCGTGGAGCGAAAGGCGTGGTTTTTCTGGTCAAAGAAGAGCAAACCGGTGATTTGTGCGCGTTGAAGGTGATATTAAGGGATTTAGTGGAGAAGAAAATAAATAATAAGAAGGAAATAAAATCCGATCATGGTGATGAAAACAAAAGGGTTTGCTTTGAACGCCGAGTTTTGAGCCAGTTCAATCATCCCCTTTTGCCTAGACTGCGCGGTGTTTTGGCCACCGACAAGATTGTTGGCTACGCTATCGATTTTTGCCCCGGCCGTGACCTTCATGAGTTGCGAAAGCAACAGAGCGAGCGAATGTTCTCCGTCGACATGATCAAGTAATGCCTCGTCTCAATTGTTTCTATATTTAATTGGATCAAATGAAACATGCAATTTATTATTATTGTTTCTTATAATTGCAGGTTTTATGCGGTCGAATTGGTTTTGGTATTGGAGTATCTGCACAATTTAGGCATAGTCTATAGAGATTTAAAACCTGAAAACATTTTGATTCAAGAAAACGGCCATATAATGCTGGTCGATTTCGATCTTTCCACTAAGCTACCTCCAAAATCACATAAAAAACCTTCTCCTATTTCCAACACAGTCCCTATATCTCATTCTTCTTCTCACAAGCCACGACGTTTCTTATCCTTCCACCATTGCTGCAGCTCGGGCATCTCACCGGACGACTCGGCCGAACAGGATTCAACCAGCATCGAACAGGACGAAACCGAGAAGTCCAACTCGTTCGTCGGGACCGAGGAGTACGTGGCCCCGGAAATCATTCAAGGGTATGGCCACGATTCGGCCGTGGATTGGTGGTCATTAGGGATTGTTATGTACGAGATGTTGTATGGTGTGACGCCGTTTAAGGGTTCCAATAGGAAGGAGACTTTTTTCAGGATTTTAACGAGATCGCCGGATCTTGTAGGAGAATCAACGCCGATGAGGGACTTGATAGGAAAGTTGTTAATTAAAGATCCGAAGAACAGGATTAAACTTGAAGAAATCAAGAGCCATGATTTTTTTAGAGGTACTTGTTGGGATTTGGTGTTGCAAGTTGCGAGACCACCATATATCCCGCCGGTGAGTTGTGAGTTTTGGGCAAAGGAGGGTACAGATGGAATTATGAAAATTGACGTGGAGTCTTTCGTCCAAAGAATATTTTGTGGGGCCGGTAATGGTGAGAAGGAAAAGGTTGATGACGATAAGAAGCATCATGAAGTGTATCAAGAAGAGAATATCACTGATAAGGGACTGTGGGTTAAAGGGCTGAATAATAATCACTCTCTTGAAACTGACAATTTTCTTGTTTTCTAACTTCTATATCCTATGAAGAGAGAATATTGAAAAATTAATAGAAGTAGAAAAGTAATTCACTCATGAATTTTTTTTTGTAAATTTGGTTTATTATTTTATTTTTTTGTATGTTATGTTGTGTGCTGGATAATTAAATTTTAGTTCTATAATATTTTCTAAATTTTACCATATTGGCTAAAAAAGCATTATAATTATTAGCATAATAACAATAAATAAGAATATTTGAACTCAGAAGCTAAAGTTTACACATTTTTTTAGAGGCAATTACTATCTTTAATGGTGTGTGTGTGTGTATATATATATATATTTTAAATTTGTGTATGTCCCTTAAAATAAAAAATTCCTATAGCTATATATTGATTATTTGGTTAATAAAAAACGATAATAATTTCTTGCAATTGTAAATGTTTATTTTGATATTTATATTATTTGATTAAAATGAATATAAAATTTAAATTATTTTCATTGATAATATTAATGTATAAAAATTTTATATCTGTTATCATTTTTATTAAGTCTGAGTCAAAGTTAAGTCAAATTTTGAAGTCCTAAGTTTATTAGCAAATTCTTTCAAGGAATTTCAATTTCTTTTTGTTTAAGTATAAATTCATTACGAAATTTATTTATTCCAAAACAATTTATTTAAATATGAATTTTATAATTGTAACAATAATTATTATTATTAGATTTTTTTTTTGCGTATACGATCCATTGCTATCTAAAAATTATATAAAAATGATAAAACTTAATTAAATTTATTTGTTAGGAGGAATTTTTTTATGGATTGAATTAATGGTGATCCATCTAATAATAAGAAAATATTTACTCAATACATTTTGAGTATGAATTAATGAAAAATTATGAAATGTAATCTAATTTATAGAATCACATATATATTTTTTTAGAATAATAGAAGATATTTTCATCTATAAATAATTATATGACATCTATAAAATAAAATAATCTTATGATTTAGAGTATCAATATAAACTCAACCTCAACACAATTAATATTTGTACATTGACTCAATTTCAAAATCATTATTCTATTTTCACAATAAATATTTTTCAATAACTTTGCATTTTTATCAATTATGGAGATTTCCACCAGATATAGTGTTATAGCGCAATGTTTACTAAAATTCATATAGTACCCAGAACAAATTTGAAAGACGATATCTAATTTGAGAGTATCAATATGAACTTAATTTTCAACATAACTAATACTTGCAGATTGACTAAACTCCGAAATCATGGTTCTATTTTTATTATAAATCTTCTTCAATGACTTTGCATTTTTATTAATTATGGAGATTTCCACTATATATGATGTTATAGTGCGATGTGAACTGAAATTCATATAGTATACCAAAACAAATTTGAGAGACGATATATAATAATACATCATCATATATTACTAAACAATTGATCTCAAACCATTAAAACTCTCTTAAAAAAGAGACAAACTCTCGCAAAGAGAGACAAAATAACAACAGTAAAATAAAAACTCTCAAAAAAGAGACAAAACAAAAGAAAACTAATAAATAAGATAAAAATAATTCACTTTATTGAAAAAAAATAAAAGAAACAAAGAGAAAAAGAACTGGCCGCCTGTAGAATATAACGACAATAGCCCTAGAACATTAACACTCTATTTGGGAAAATAGACAGTAAGGTAAGGTAAGGTTTTTTAAAATATAGCATGGTAAAGTTTGATGAAATAAGGTTAATAATTTTAACCTTATCTTGTTTGGAAAAAATCTAGAGCAACATATAATTTATAGTTTATTTTATTTGGTTAGAAGATAAAGTTTAATGAATATTTTATTTTAAAGTTATTAAAATATCTATAAAATAATCTTCTACAAACCACCTAAAATTTGCTAAATGCAAATCATGTTTAATTATACATGGGATTTCATTCTGACTTCTCTATTGTGCATAGTAATAAAAGATCTCAGCCCACTTACTTTTTCTTTATTGGTAAAAAACTAGTGTCCACCTCTCTCTCTATATATAATATTAATACAATTATATTATAGTGGTTTATATTATTACAGCTACATGTGTGTATCATAAAATGATAAAAATTTATAATGATTTTAATTAAAAGAATTGAATGCAAGCACAGGAGAGTGGTTGTAAGTGGCAAATGCAAATTTTGTAACAGACAAGTGTTTTATGTGCATGCATTCAAATTTATCAATGGACTTTCCATTATTTTTTCTTTGACACATGCTCCTTCAAATGAGTTGATTGAGCAACCAAAGGAACCTTTTAGATTTGAATATATGCATGAGTTTCCTAGCTTTTATTTTTATTATTGAATCGGACGGATGAACTTTTTAGATTTGATTATATGTATGAGTTTCATACTGCATAACAAACAAGGAATAACACAATACATAGTAAACATATTCATGCGAAACAAACAAGGAAGCAAGATAAGAATTACACAAGAAATATTTTCGCATAAAATGAATTCAGTAATAATATAAAAATTATAGTTGCCGAATGAAAAAAACAATCAGGAGCTGTTGAATGAAAAAACAATAGAGATTGTAGTTTTTAGACGTTTAAGAAGATTACTAATTAGGAATTCTTCAAATAAAATAAAATAAGTTTACCTTTCCAACCCACCAATTTGGTGGGTTGAGAAAACAAAGATTTTGGAGGGTTTTTAAACCCTCAAAAAACCTTACCTTATCATAGGCATTAGTTTTCCAAATAGTGTGTCGGAGTTTTTTAACTTTAAAAAATCTGTCAGCCCTTGAAAAACTCCAATCTAAATAAAGGATAAAATAAATAAGTTATTTTCAGATAAAAGAGATGACTAAGAGTTTATAGAATTACATCTACGATAAATTATGAATAATGTAATTCACAGTTTGATATGATAAACTAAATGCCTACTAAAATTTCTCAATTTTTTAGATTATCCTTTTATAAAACTAGTGAGCATCATATTCTCTTTTGTATATATCCACAATAAACTGAATAATTGATTACGTTTCTATCCTTCACCAACTGATCAGGAAGAGGAAAACAATTGGAAATTATGTTTAGGTTCCAAGCGATAATGAAGATGCTTAAATTAATGTTTGGAATCCCCGAAAAAGAGAAAAGGATGGCTGCAATGCCTTACTTTCAAACCATTTGGAGGGTTTGCACTCACTTTCCAACGACATTCGTTAATGGAATGTTAGAAATTTGTACCACTTTTGCACTTTCTTTTCTTCTGATTGGATCTCTGAATTATTCCTTTTAAATCTTCACATAATATGCCATTATTCCATTAAAAAAACAAACAAAAGGAATCTTATACTATAAGCAGAGGGACAATCTTCAGTGACAAGACTGATAAGATTTGCTCTCTTTGCTATGGTGACACAATTAATTGTTTTGTATAGATATATTTTTTCTTTTCCAAACTAGTATTTTATTACCATTAACAAAAAGAGCACATAAAAAATAATCATAATATCAAAATCATGGTTACTGAAATTATTAAGCTCCAAATATATCTGCTATACTTAATTTAATGAGATATGAAAGAGATTTTTTAAAAAATGTTATTTAAAGAAATATTCTTTAAGTGGTATAGATAATTATTGCATACGCCATGACGGACTCATATTTTATATTGTATGAATAATTATTTAATTTTTGCTCTAATAGAAGAGTTTTATTTATTGATGTGAGAGGCTTAAGTTAAAAGATAAAAATAATTTTGTCTATTATTGTAGAGCTTTTATCCATTGCGATTAGATGATTGTGGACATATAAAAGTTAAAGTAATAGATAATTTAATTATATTTAAAGGAGAATGAAAAGATCAAACTATTACACGAGTAACATTATATGTAGTAATTATATAATGGTGAGATAATATATGAATTAAATGTATTACATATTATCGAGATTATTTACGTAAAATCTCTTGAGTTTGATGAAATAAACTAATTGTAAATCTGCTAATTACAATTTTGATCGTAACTTTTGAATATCAATATTATTTTTTCTATAATAATTCTTAAATTGTTCTTATTATTTGTTAGTTTAGAATATGGGAATTTGTTTATTTCAGCTTATCCAATTGACATGTGATATTGTCGTGTTGTAGAAAAGCATCATTAACTGATAGACTGCTGGTCCTCATCGAATCATGCAAACAGAAAAATAAATAAATGGCTTTTGGTTGAAGACATTAGAACTCCTTAGAATGTTTGGTTTGTGATTTATGGAAAAGTGAATTCCTTCCCAATGGAACATATAAAGAGATAGGAATTGCTTCTAGCTTTGTCCATTGATTCGATTGTGACGTGTAAAAATTAGGAACCATGGAATGTTATAATTTCGATCCTATAACTTCCCAAAAAATTAAAAATAAAAATTCCCAGAGAATTTAATATTTTATAATATGACATGGCAGAATTAGAAAACATATTATTATTTAATTGTGAAAAAAATTAAATGTAAAACAAGAATGAAATGATAAACGAGATGCTATTATTTAAAATAATTTCGAGATCAAAATTGATATTATATATATTATTTATTTTTTAATTATTAAACAATTAACTTAAAAAGTGGAAGGTATTGATGGTAAAAAAAAATTATAAAGTCAAAATTAATTATATATACTAACTATTACAATAATTCATTTAAGCATGTCTAATCAATAAAAATTGATTTAAAGAGCTATTTATTATTATTACTAAAATTTGTCAATAAGAGAAAAAACAATAAAAAAGTATCAATATTTTTTTTCTATAATTACTTCTATAAAGAAACTTAAATTTTTTTTCATAAATAAATATTTTTTAATCATCAGCAAGAGTTTGTAATTGTGAACAAAATAAAATTATTTTTAAAAAATCTAATATTCTTTTTCAGATGATGCACTATAAACTCTTCATCCATCAAATTATCATACAAGTTTTATGACAGACTGTCAGTCATATATGAGTTTTTCCTCCACCTAAACATATCCAATGATATTCTTAATAAAAAATATCTCTCAAAATTCTCAACAGTGATTATTCATAACAATAATAAGGTGGACTGATGCCAGTTAGGACTCTCCATTATCTGGTTTGAACCATCAGATCAAACTAAATTATTTAGTTTCATTTGATTAAATTTAAAAATTGATTCGATTCGTTTTTTTTAAAAAAATAATTAATTTGATTTGGTATCAAATTAAATCAAATAAATTACATTTAAAAAATATTAAATAAATGACATAAATATCACTTTTCCATAAACATATATTAAATTTACGTAATGTGTAAATAATCAAAATAATATAATTTATATTAAAATTTTTTTAAATATTTATTTAAAAAATTTGATTCAAATCAAATTAAATTAATTAAATCGAATTAATTTCAATTCAATTGATAAACAAAATTTAATTCAATCTAATTTTTATAAACTTAAAATTTAATTAATTTAATTTTGCTGGAAACCGAGTAAAATCAAATTGAACTGATGGATTACAGTCGCCATACTAGTGGCCTTGATTTAAGAGTGGGGATCTGCCACATTTTTTACTGTTATGTCACTTGACTAACTATAATCGCTTGCCAAGGCGACATAGTCAAATAAATTCCATCTCTTTGAAGTGTTTGTTGCTGGAGAGAACAAACTAGAAAATTTTATTAATTTATTAGTCGTATTTCTTAATTTTTTTGTAATATATAATATTTATATATTTAAGATAAAAACTAGAAAATTTTTAATACATTTTTATTTATTTGAATTATTTATATTACTACAAATTATATTGAGTAAATATACCAACAGAAATTACTTTTGCTATATATGTTTAAATATGTGAAAAAATGTTTTAATAATTTTAAATTATAGAATTATATTCACTTGGTTCAATTTATATGGTTTTTATTTAAATAATTGAACTAAATTAAATTTATTTAAAATTTTTAAAATTTAAATTATTTGGATTAAATTTTATACAAAAATAAAATGAATTAATCAGTTTAACCAATTTTTAATTAGAACTGAATAACATCAATTAAGATTGTAAAAATAAAAGCAACTTTTTTTTTGAATAATAAAAGAGATTTTCATTCATAACTAGTCACACGATATCTATAAAAAAAATCTTATAATCTAAAATATTAATATGAAACTAATTTTCAACGCTACTAATAATAATATATTAGCTCAACTCCGAACTCATTGTTTATTTTTATCATGAATTTTTTTCAATAACTTTGCATTTTTATCAATTATAGAGATTCTCACTAAATATGGCGATATAATGCAATATGAACTAAAATTCATATATTGTGTTAGAACAGCTTTGAGAGATAATATCCAATACTAAATAATTATATATTAATAAATAATTAATTTCAAATCACTAAAACTGTAAAACTAAGTTATAAAAACTAACAAATTTAAAATAAAACTTTTAAAAGAAAGACAAAATAAAATAAAAATTAATAAATATGATAAAAACAATCCATTTTATTAAAGAAAAAACGAAGAGAAAATGAGATTCATCGTTGGTAGAATACATTGATGATAGCCTTAAAACACTAAAAGAAAATAGTTATTAAAAAAAAAAGAGATAGGCTAAAATTTTTGAAAATAAAAGCAACCTTCTGTTGATACATTGAGGAAATCCAATTAAGTTTTACACGTAAAGAAGTATCACAAGATGAATCATATAGACTTTCTCTTCTTTTTTTTTTTTTTGAGTGAAAGATGAGTCCTATAGACTTAATTGATCACAAAATAAAAGTAAATTCAAGTGAATTTTTGAATTGAATTAGATTTGATTTTAAAATTTTAAATTATTTTAAATTTATATAATTTCAAATCTTTTTTTGGACAATTTTTTAAAAATGTATTCGAGTCAAACAAAACAAAAAAAATCCTTTTTAAGTAGCGTATTTATTTCACTTTACATTATCCATTACTTGATGTTGATTTTGTGTGGTAAGCATGCATCACTTCCATATAGCACCGATTGCAAAATTGCAAGCAAAGATCCTCAACTATCCAAATTCGGTATTGATTGTGATTTTGATAAATTATTAAAAGCCACAAGAAATGGAAGACCCCACGATAGAGAAATATTAAGTAAGGTGGATGGATTTTAATTTCTGTTGTCCAAAACGAGCGATTTTTATTAATTAAGTGATTATCTTGTACTTAAAAAAATTAAATATTTTTATATCTTAAAATTTTTTTAGTTTAATTTTTCTCATAAGAAAGAAAAATTGTCCTATCATTTCTTTTCAGATTAATTTTTTTCTCTAAAAATTCCATGAAATTTGGTGTTTATATGATACTTGATTATTATCTTGTAATATTGCTCTCAGTCTCATTAATATATTGACTAATTAGCAGACACCCCATTGGTAGGAAAGTTTCGGTGGTGTCGAGTCGTCAAACCGTGTCATGTCACCATATATTATTATATAACATGTATGGAGATTGAACAGAAAGGCGGTCAATTGTGCTATACGTCCTCTGGGAAAATTTCAAGCAACAATTTTCTTTTCCCTTAATTATTTGTCTCTCAATTTTTTTCAATGTTTTTAAACTAAATTAATTATTATCTTTTTAATTTATTTTTACAAATTTATATGATTTTATTTTTTTAATTATGTTGAAATTTTTAATTTTTCTTTCATAAAATATAATCTTTTATATAGAGATTATTGTAATCCTTTTTATTCAATTGATATACATAATTTATTAAAGTAATTAATTTGATTTTTATAGAGCCTATTTAAAAATAAAATATTATTTTGTGGATAATACAAACACTAAGTGAAATGAATGTTTCGTTATTTTACTGAGTTCAATATTTAACTACTGTAGTTATATTTATAAAAAAATACGATCATTTTTTAATCAGATTTAATATTCATATTAATATGATTTTATTATTATTATCAATTTTAATTTTTATTAATTAATTTTAATTTATATTTATAATAAAATTATTTTCTTCATTTAAAAAAAAAAAAAAAAGACAGAAAATGGAACACTTATGCCAGCTTGAAGAATACCTTGCACTCGAGACTAAAGAGTAGCACTGCTTTGCTTTATGATCTTAGAATAATGAAACTGCTCATGGCATGATTTTTAATAATATACCAAAAAAAAAAAAAAACTACTATTAATTTGTAATGCCCACTCTCCAGTTAGCTATATCAATGTCTGTGTAAATGATAACTAATGTTTTTAATATTTGGTTGATTAGTTGATCAATTTAATTAATTTAATAATAAAAAATTTTTAAAAGTTATTAAAATAATTTTACAAATTAAAATATGAAAAAAATAAATATATTTATAATAATTAAAAATAAAAAATAACATTACAAATTAATTGGAACTAATCAAACTAATTATTGATTTAATTTCTTATTTAACTAATTTAACCTGTCGATTCATTATACTTTTCAAAATATTGATGCTAACTAAGTAAAAACTATATATATTTTCAGCGCAATAAGATTTTTAGATTTTGTTTAACATATTTTCCATTAGGTTAATTCAAGTAATTATTTTTAAATATCAACGAAAATTTTCATATTAATGGTACTTGAATTTGGATATTCGCTCTTAAATATTCATATTTAATCACTAGATTAAGATATGAATTCTCAATAAAATATTTCTCTTTTTTTTTTAAATAAAAAAGTTTTTTATTAATAAAAATTAATAAATAGAACTTGTAATAGATAAATAAATTTGACTGCATTCAATAAATATAAATAAATCTTATTATAAAGATAATTTTTTTCTTTGAACTTTATTTATCATATTGATTGAATGATTATATACAACTTTTCGACTGCGTTTGGCGCATCAATAAGAAATATTTTCCACTTGGTAGTGATATTGAGTCATAAATTGACTTCATTGTCATTTGATGAGTCATTAAACAAGTCAGATCTTTTGAATATCAAATTCAAACTCTTCTTAACTCACATGATAGAAGACAAACAAACTTTTATAAAAAAAGACAAATAAACTTTCATTAAGAGAGATAAAATGAAAGACACGTAATATTTGAACAACAAAATTAACAAATTAAAAAAAAATAAATCCAACATAAGATCATAAATAGAATTTCAACTAAATAAATTCATTTTCATTGTTGGAAGATATTGATTTATCTTCAGATATTGAGATCTTAGCAGTCATAAAATCTTTTTTTATACACTTTTTATTTATCATATATTTTTTGAAGTTTATTGCTAAAGAAACATAAAAGATTTTACTATCAAAATCCACAAACTTTAATCAATTCATATAATAAAATGAAAATATAATTTGGTTATTTATTGTAATTAAAAAAATGACGAAAGGAAAAAATAAAGAAAGAGAGAGTAGATGGTAGCTAAAAAAAAAAAACAAACAGGTCTCTATAGATGATGGATAGGGTTTAAAAGACTTTTAAATGATAACTATCTTTCTATAAAATATTTCTTAGTAGGTATAGTTAGGTAAATCTTTTAACAACTTCTCATATTCACGGTATCAAAGACGTGTTTTTGTTTTAAGAATATGAACATTTTTAAAACATTGATTTTTTTTTTTGTAATATTGAAATGAAAAGTTGATAATGGAATTTAGTGATAATTTTAATGATTATGGTCAAGAAATATTTTTGTCAAATTAGAGAAAATAGGATGTCCGCCGAACCAAAGAGAAAAATCAGAAATAGTTAAAAAGAAGTGCACGGTTTGACTTCTAGAAGAAGGGAATTTATATTTGGCGTAATCATTTTGCAAATCCAAATTTTTGTTTTCAAATGTACTTTCAATTATGTTAGTTACACTTACAATTTGAGAATCAATTAATATTATCAATCTATATATATATATATATATATAAAATTGATTAATTAATTATAATTTCAAACTTAATTTTAAATAAATATCTTCTATTAATTAAATAATTATGTTAGTAACACAATATTTTTAATAAGTAGCAATATAATACATTTTTATTTTGACATGTGGCAAGTAAATTAATAACTAATAATTTAATTCCTTCAATTGGCCAACAAGATATGGAAAGTTTAATAATCTAATTTTTCATATAAAAATAATTTAAGAAAATACTTCACATTCATAATAATCAATATTTAATTTGTTATATAATAAGAAAAAAATTTAAAATTAAAAGATAAAGTCCAGTAAAAAATAAAATTATAATTTTTGTTATTAAAAATTATATTATTATTAAATTCATTATAATAATTAAATTATAAGTATAATTTTTATTATTTTATTTATTTGATAATAATTTATAAAATACTAATATATTATAAAATAATAATTAAATTAAATTATTATTTATATATTACTTTTAAATATTCAATTAACTAATTGCTTATTTAATAAAAATAAATAGTAAATTTAATTAAAATTTGTTACTATGACTATAGCATGCAATGCTCTGGTTCATGACTAATATATATATTAATTTTATTTTTTAATTCATAATTTAAATAAATATTT
>CATIWR010196282.1:0-20236 GCA_949677035.1 Omphalea diandra
TCTAGATATATATATATATATATATATATATATATATATATATATATATATATATATATATATATAACTCTTAATCCTTGCCTCTTATAATAATATTTCCATCCTTAAACAATTAAAGTATTAGTAGACGACGAAATATCACTGTACTTAATAAGTTTGAGAGAGAAAGAGTAGGCATCCACATAGGGTGCAAGAGGAACATAAATATGCAATAAATATGTATCACATATCTTCAGTAGTTCTTTTATTTTATTAGGATAGCCAAAAGCAAAGAGAGATGTCTTTTTTCCCATGCTGAATTGGTGACATCTGTGATCTTACTTAGTAACCTTACTTCTTTTTTTTTTCTTGTAAAGAAAGACAACAAAAGAGAAACAGTGAGATATTACAAGTGAATGAGTGGAAATAAAGCAAGTGCACACCAAATTAAACCATTGGACACTTGGATTTGAGAGAGCCCACCTTAGAAGATCAAACGAATCTCAATGTGGTTTTTTAATGGATCAGAATTTATAGTTTAATTTTTATTTTAAAGGATTAGGTGGTGAAAGGGAAACCCACTAACAGGTAAAGGGTAATCCATGGTTGAAGAGGAGTTGGAATCCACTTCAAGTGCTTGATTTGAAGAGGACATAAATTTTTATGGAAATGATAGGGGTGGTTAGAATTTAGGTCAATAGTAATGTAGATTTCAGATTGTGTTGGAGTATATATTTTTTATATGAATGTAATAAAGTGAGTAAAAATATTATAAAAATAAATAAATAATATTAATATTATATTTAAAATTAAAGAGAAATATAGTTTAATATAGTTATTATTATTATGAGGATATTATTTAAATGTTTAAAATAGAAAAGTGCAAATATAAAAAATAAATAAATAAATAATTAATTAATTCAAACAAATATAAAATGAGAACATCAAATATAAAAATTAAATATTGAATTTATGGAAAAAAAATTCAAATACCTCTAAACCGCAATCACACAATATATATATATATATAGACAGAGAGAGAGAGTCTTCTTACATCTGTCAACCCCCAATTCTTATATGGGAAAATCCAACATGCTTCCAAACAATTATTTGTTCTTTTTTTTTTTTCTATTTTTTCATTAAAAAAATAAAAACTCTACTCTGAAAAGAAAAGGTTCCCACTAGATTCAATCCATCATTGGTGCCCTAAACTCAAATAATTTATGTTAGTAGAAGCTTCAATTATTGGTGGAGAAGGCCACTTCCCTCTCCAACAACCAACCAACAAACCTCTCAATCACTTGCATTAATTTTAACAGATTTCATTTAGATCACTCATGACTACTACTTATGGGCCTCAACATAAAATTAAACTAAACCTATTATATAAATAATACACACTTATCAGATTTTCCATGAAAATAATTAGCGATTAGCACTATGGACAACAACTGACGGGGGAGTTTGATACCTCGTTATTAGTTATGGTTTAATTATGAGATCAAGTCCTAACAGAATACATACAGATCAAAGGTCGGTTTGGTATTTCTGTTGAAGATAAATGAGTTTGAATTGTGATTTTCTTTAGATAATACAATCTTTTCATTATTTATAAAATTCAATTATGTTCACTCTTTATTTTCTTGAATTGATATATCCGAAGTATTGATTTTTGTTTTCCAATTCTTTAAACTTAGATTGAAAAATCAAGTTATTGAATATATTTATCACAATTGAAAGAAATTGCATGTACCCCTAGAAATGGGATAACATAAATCCTCTGAATTAGGTTCAAACCTAATAGTAAAATTCAAAGAACTATAATGCAATTTTAGGAGTTTAATTAGAAAAAGATTTCAATTAATCAATCTAGGATTGAATGTTAATGATCTTGAGAAAGACTTTAATATATTAAAGGAATTTTCACGGTTCCATAAATATTGAATTATATTGTATTGCTGAAAAATTAATTTCTTAATTAGTCTTAAAGAGATTCAATATGTGAGTGTCATTAGTCATATCGATCATCTTTTTTCACTCTCTAGTTCATATTTTCATTATTCTAGTTTGTTGAATTATTTTATTTTAGTTTTTAATTAGTTAATTAATTCACTTAAATTTGCCGATTAAATAATAAAGAAAAAAGCTAATACTAGTACTTTTAGTTATTGAGAGATCAACATTCGATACTTTTTACGCTATACTATGTTCGATGAGTGCACTTACCTACTCAATCATAAGTGTTGGCCTCAGATATATATATATATATATATATATATATAAGTTATTGTTTAGAAGATAATTATACATTATTTCAACGAGCTTTGTACATAAAAAATTGTTATTGATAAATCTTCAAACATTAATTTTTTAAATTATATTAAAAGAATCTATAATAACTTATTGAAAGAACATTTCTTCTAATTGTTTTAAATCAAAATTTTTCAATAGTAATATTAAATGTAGTTTAAGCTTATCAAATTCACACAGAATAACGTTGGATTTGTAGTAATTTAATGCCTTTTGAGTTTAAAAAAAAAATCACATAGAATGAGATTTAAGTTAGATGAACTCTTAGTTAATTAAAAACTTATTTATAAAAAGGCAAAAGTGAATGTTGACTCAAATTTAAGTAGAAAGAAAGTGCATTTTTAAAAATCATTTGAATTTGTATATATATCATTCCGCACGTAACAAAATTATCATGATTTTGTTGAATGACATGTGGAGTCCATATATTGTATGTATGTGCACGTGTCGAGTTAATTGTAAAAAATAATATGAATTTAAATTCGTTATAAGCTGTCAAAAAAATAAAATTTCAAAAACCATTAAATTTGTTTAAACCGATAAAAACATACAAGAAAAATCTTATAAAGTAGATTTTCAATAATTTCAATACGTTGGTATTCCAGATTCCTGCAGTTCTCAACAATAAACTTTTTTCTTTTCTTTTCTTTTTTTTTTTTCTCAATTAATATTATAATAAAGCCATATAAAAGCATTTGCATTCCTAAGTTACAGGCCTAAACTCCCGATGCACACAGCACAGCTATTAAAGAACCATCAACTTTTCTTGAATGGTCCTATGGGCGATATAGCTGTCCAAAACGTGTCATTCTAGGAGTACTGGTCCCCCCCTTAGAGGGTCGAGCATAGTTAGGTCAAGTGTTTTTTTTTTTTTTTTTTGCTCCTTCAAGAATAGTGAAAATTGTATCCATGAACGGTAATTTTGTCTTTGTCTTTAACGTTGGATAATTGATTTCCCATGTGACCCATATGATGTTGACATAGGGAACAAATAAATAATGTGTTTGTATAATAGGGTTGGTAATGCTCGCCTTGTTGATTCCTACTCTTCATTATTTGTGCAAAAGAAAGATCCTCTTCGTCCCATAAAAAAAAGAGTAAGATGACAAATAGCACCAACTATTTTTGAACATAACCACCACAACTGAAGAAGAAGCAAATGTGAAAGACAGCAGTTTAGCATCTTGTGTATATACACTATATTATTTTGTGACAATGACTATGTATTCAGTCAACAATAGTTTTTTCTCACCAAAGTAATATCCTAATCAATTGGGCTCCTACTAATTTTTCAACTTATAATTTGTGGAAATGACTTATATTATTGAGTAAAAATTCATTACTCACAATGGACAACTTTCAATCCTTTCAATATAGTGGCCAACTTGTCTTGACTAGCATTAGTCCTAGTCATATAATTATTAATTATTTTTATTTTTCTTCCTTAAGCATTTTTAGTAGCTAGAAAGAGGTAATGATTTTTGAAGAATTTATTAGGATTAGGACTTAATTTAATTTTGAAGAATTTATTCGGATTAGGACTCAAATTTCTAATATGATTTGAGAATAAGCTTTTCCTATTTTGCGTAATAGAAATATTATTTATTAACTGGAGAATTTTTTTTTATATGGTGTAGACTCATATTTTAGAGTTATCGCTAATTAGATTTAGATTTCTATCAAAATGGGATTGAAGTAACTCTATAAATTGTAGTTTTATAAGAAGGATTATTTCATTTTCCCTATTGAAAAGAAAGACTTTTTGTCCAAAGTAATGAGAACTTTACTCATTGATGTGAGAGATTTGAGTCCAAAACAAAGAGACTCTTAACTACTATTATAAGAGTTTTTGCCCATTGTGATTATTAAGTGACCATTGATCTATAACAATTAAAATAGTAAGTCATCTAGTTATGTTAGAATAGAATGAGATGAACAAACTATAAGTAATATGAATTGTGTAATAGTGTGTGAGCAAAATGTTTTTGGTGCAATGAGTTAATAGATTTGCAAGAGTGCTTTAATTATATAGATATAATTGATGTTATTGATCATAGTAAAAGATGATGCTCATAGACGTAGCTCTGTTGAAAGGCAAACCATATAAAATATTAATGTTATTTTTATTGCTTTGTTTCTTGTAAATTTGCATGCTTCTGCAATCACAACGAATGTAACATAGATATATAACAAGTAGCATCAAAATTTTGGAGATGATCTTGATAAGTTTGGTTAAAAATAGAATTGCTACAATGCTAGTAGCATATCTTATGAAGAGTTACAATTAAGATGCAGTTTTTAATATAATGTCAAGTAAGTTGATGACTCAAAATTAATTTAAAAAAGAAAAATATATATCGAAATAATTTAGAGATTGAAGATTTGAATGTTTCAAACTTAAGTATAGAAAGATGAAAGACATTTAAAGATAAATTTGGTAGGATGTAATCAATTGTAATGAAATATAATCAATTACAAATTCAATTGAACTATTAAACTAAAATTTCTTTTGATTACATCATACCAAACATATAGTAAGAGTTTGAGTTATATATGGTTAATGAATTTTGAGTGACTCAAATTCCTATTGAGATTTGACAATAGACCCTTCCTATTATGTGTGGGAGAAATACTCTTTATTAGTTGGAGGATTATTTTCTATATGGTGACTTCTATTTTAGAGTTAATCTTAATTAGATTTGATTTTTATTGGAGTAGAAATTTATATGAAGAGTTATTTAATTTTTTCCGTTAGAGAGAGGAACTTTTGTTCAAGACGGTGAGAGTTTTGCAATTGATGTAAGAGACTTAGAATCTAAGAGAGAGATTTTTATTTATTGTTGTGAACATTTTCGTATATTGTGGTTAAGTTTAAAGAGATTAATGTTGATTGTGTAATAGTCTCTTGTGTATTATTGAGTCAAAATTCATTAATTACAATAGACAACTTTCAATCCTTGAATATAGTAACCAAATTGGTATTGCTTAACTAAAATTAGTAGTAGTCCAGTCATATAACTAAAAATCAATTTTCTTTACTTTTTTTTTCTTTAAGCATTTTAGTAGCTAGAAAGCAGGTAATGATTCTTGAAAAGTTTCATATTGGATTGACACTTCAGAACTTGTGTTTTTCCATAGGTATATATAATAGGCGTAAGGACTAATTTAGTAATAAATATTTTTGTTCACAATCATCTCTATTTCAATCCTACTACTAATTCTGTCTTCCTTCCTCCCACCATATCCATATATAAATCACCACCTCCACTCCACCTTAACCAAATACAAGGTAAATAAAATTTAAATATTATCTTCCTTTTTGTTGATTGTAGTAAAATGTTTTCAAACTTAAAAAATTAAAGATAATAAGAGAAAGAGACTGTATTGACTATCTTTACTCATGACCAGATAGCGTGCGATTTGAGAGAAGGCGAAGAGGCAGGACCTGCGAAAGTATCACTACTCTGGCATAGGCTTGTCCTGATTTTCAAAAAGAAAATTGTAAGGTAGGCGACATAGAGTCTCCCTGTTTGATAATTTTCTTGAATTATCATTAAAGGAGATTGCTGCTGGGTGAAAATTAAGATTTTGGTTTAGGTTTTGAGTTTTGAAATGGGTGTTTGCAGAGCCATCTAGTAAGAGAAAATGGGTACGTCCAAGTCAATGGATTGGATTTGAATCGCAGCTTTACAGGCGACAATTTGAGCTTAATCTGGATTCGATTATTCTAGATTTGGTTGTCCTTCAATATCTACAAGAAAGGAACCGATGATGGAGATGGTGGAATCAGGGAGGACCTGCGTGTTAAGAGAGTTGTTTGTTTGTTTAGTATGCATTTTGTTTTCCTTTTTACCATAATTTTGATAAATTGGTATCCCAAAGAGCACACGTTAATGGTAGTCAAAGGTGGATGGGAAGGTGGCCGAAGATACAATTGGAGATGCCAATGAAGAGGCAAACAAGCATTCCTGAAAGAGATGGTTAATAGATAGTGGGTTTGAGCTGATAAGTTTGAAAAGTTACTGAAGAGAATATTAAAGCTACTTCCACCAAAACTATGAAATTTGTACAATGATTAAGGTGATTGATGGTGGTGGAATGAGAATTAGTTGGTTGAGGAGGTTATGATTTTTTGTTTATCACTTTATTTTTTACATCAAAATTATTATTATTAGTTAACTCAAACGCAGAAATTTATATATATGACATCTGTTCTTAAATAAGTTTAAAATAAAAATTAAGGGTTTAAATTAAGTTGAAAATTGATTTTGTCTTGAATTTTTTAAAAAAGTTAAGAAGGCAAATTGGTGTTTATACCTATATAATATATGTATGTAATAATATTCACTTCACAGAGGAAGAAAGAGAGAGAGAGAGAGAGAGAGATCTGTTTCAGTGGTAGATGCGAAAGAAGCACTTTCTCTTGGTAGCTAGGCTTAATTGCTAGACCATTGCTTCATACTTTATATCTTCTGGTAATTATTAGTCCCTTTGTTTTTCTTTTCTCGTGGGAGAGAGATTTGAATATTTTAATCTTGCTCTTAGAGCAAAGAAGGTGTACTATATCAATCTTTTATAGATTGAGCACTTATAATTCGAAGGTGATCATGTCCTTTCGAAACCATGTTTAGCTATAGTCTGCTCAAGCGAAAACGTGATGAAGCTACATGCTTCTGTTAGTACTATCAGTATTATCCATATCAGGCAATGATTACTGATACATGTCATCTCAAAACAAAAGACACTTTACTAGTAAAAATCTATAGATTTCTTTCAAGAAATTGTATGTTGGAATGAGAGACTTATGGAAAGGGACACCCAAATACTGTGTAGATTATCTAAAATCTTTCAATTTAGATATATGTCTTTGTATAATTTATGCTCAATTTGCGTAATGCTGATAAGCATTTCAACAAAGACGTTACTCACTTGTTTGAATTCTAAACATAGATATAGTCCCACCGATAGCGAAATGATCTTAGCAAAACCAAGGGAGATAGGCTGGATTCAATGAATTTATCATTATAATTATGCCTATCTGTTATAAAATTAAAACATGGCCGGACTCAATGAACTTATAATTATAATTATACCTACTTGTAAGGAGTATAGAACTCTTGAAATTGATTTTCTTCATTCATTATTATAATTATAATGAAATATTCCGCTAATTTGATAAGAGTTATTAAAAGAGAAAATTACGTGTTGTCATGCAACTCATAATACTAATATTATCTATTAAATTTGAATAAAATAAAAAATGTATAATGATACAAAACATTGTATTCAATGTCAAAATTAACAAAATTCAGATCATGTATTTTGAGTAATAGTTTCTGATCCAGTTTGAACAATCAAAAAAAGAAAAAAATTCAAATCCAACTCAAAAAGAAATTTGAAATGATTTAAACAATCAAAAAAAGAAAAAAATTCAAATCCAACTCAAAAAGAAATTTGAAATGATTTAATAATTTTTAAATCAAACCAATAAGATCGATCTTAATCCGACTTAGTTCGATCTTAATTTGATTTGCAAGTTAACTTGAATGATTCAATTTAAATTATTAAAAATTTTAAAATTCATTTATAAATTAAAAAAATATTTTCTTTATGTTTAAAATTAAAATTACTAGTGGTTTGATTGAGATCTTAAAATATTCTAAATTTTGATTATATACTTTAATTCAATACAAACTCATGTAACATAATCCGACTTAAAATTGACTCAAATTCACTTGACTTGATTTGTTTGTCACCTCTATGCACCGTTTCAATGTTAAAAAAAAAAGTCTAGTTTTCTCAATTATCCAAGGACAAATCTTATGAGGGGTCCACAATCTAACAAAGGACTTGAAGAAAACTAAGGGAAATGTATTGAAGGTCCGCGGGCTCCCTAAATACTCAAGTCCTTGCACACATTTGTTCTTTATGATCATGACCTTGCCTCTCTATTGGACTTGCTTCATAACCCATCAATGTTTTTTTTTTTTTTTTTCTTTTTGAGAACAAGATAGGATATTTATTGATCATTTGAAGACATATGTCTTACATCGTTTGAGAATAGAATGGCAATGTCAGTTGGGTCCTCTTCAATCCACAAAAAATCAGAGATACCAGACTTTACATATTGAGCACAACCATAGGCAATACAATTAGCATGACGTTTTACAAAATTAAACCTGGACTCGTCTAACTGAGGTGCGATTTCTTTAATATCCTCCGCCCACCAGCAGCTCTACAACAGCACCTGGACTACCATTCCCCGTAATTCCATCCACTAGAGCCTTACAATCACTTTCAACCTCAACATGCCGAATTCCAGCTTGCATTGTCACCTCAAACGCCCACCTCAATGCCAATCCTTCAGCAACTGTGCTGTGCCCCTGCTGCTCAACTCTTCGTGCTCCAGCCAGTATCACTTTATCCAGGCTATTACGCACCTCAACTGTGCTTCATAACCCATCAATGTTGATTATTAATGCGTACGCATAATTTATTTCGAAGCCCAAATTGTACAGAACACCACCGCTACTGGATTCCGGTAAAATGTGCCTAGGGTAATAGGGTATCCAAGTAGTTAAAAAAATGTAGATGTGAAGTACCCTGAGTTCTGTTTCTATTGGATCTTCAAATGGGCATCTAGACATCATTCACTCGATGGATCTGGTTATGCATTTTCTTTTTCAACAGACACACACACACACACACACACACACACACACACACATATATATATATATATATATATTGATAGGCAAGTATTAACGAATTTAATTGCATTTTTTAAAATTTAACTTCAATTAAAATTAAAATTTATAATCTTTTAGTTTTAGAAACGACTTTAGTACTGCAATACATTAAAATATATAATATCATTGATCATCTAATAATTGATTAAGGTTTTAATGTTATTAAGAGATGGGAGCTTCGTTTCTCCTTCCCCTCCAAACGGTTTGCTTCCTTCCCCCCATATCGACCCGTTGAATCGCTAGTGGCCTCTATTGCTGCCAAAAGATTTCGACCTATGGCTCCAATGGTCTGCACCTTAAAGATGTGGATTGTTCTAAAAATGAAGTCTTTCGCGATAGGGATGCAAACAAAGATGGTGAAAATAACCTGGGCAGTGCACAGAGAAACATATTTATTTCCATCTTCATAGACAACTTAGAACCATATGTTGACACAAAGGAGTTATACCGGATTTTTAGTAGGTTTGGGAAAGTGTATGATGTGTTTATTCCAAAGAAAACCAGAGAGAATAGAATCTTGAGATATGTTTTTGTCAGGTTCAAATTTGATCATGAGGCAGATAAGGCGATTTGGGTAATGAATGGAAGTGTATTATTCAACAGAAAGATTATTGTAAGAGATGCGAATGCAGTTTGCAAACTAGTGAGTGATAATCATATCGGTGCAAAGAGAGTTAGTAATCGCAGAACACTAGGAATGTCATACTTGGGGGCTGTCAAATGGGGTAAACAAGAGGTTTTGCAAAGAGATCAAACCATCAAAGCACATCTGGTTGGTATCATAGACCGAAAGAAGTACAAACCTAAAATGCATATGGTCCAATAGAGGAAGAACTAGAGTGGCCAAAGGCGTGTATGATGGGATATGACCATGATACTACAACGATTCCAAAATTGCAAAAGGAATTTAGAAAGGGAGGTATTGAGAATTGTAAAGTGGAAGCTATGGGAGGGGAAAAAAATACTTATGTCTTTCAACAATGAAGAGGAGATGAAGAATTTTGCTGCTAAGGCCCCGAATGGCAAGGCGAATGCTTCAATCTTATAAAATAGTGGGAGGTGTTTGACACCGGATATGAAAGGCTGATATGGATTTGGTGCGAGAATGTTCCTTTGTGTGAATGGAATGAGAATTTTTTTTAGGTTATTAGTAGCGAAATGGGAACACGTTATAACTTTGGAATATGACACTTAAATTGAAGAATAGATTGATATGGGCAGGGTATTAATATCATCCTTCGTGGACGAGTTCATTGTTGAAGTAGTTAATGTGGAGGTACTGGATAATTCATTCAATATTAGATTGACGAAGGAATTTACACTAGTCAATTTTCTTCATCAGTAGGGAAATAATAAATTGGATATCCTTAGTTTGACATCATGTAATAACATCATGATAATAGGTGAAATAGAGAAAACATGTAGCAATGATAGTGGGATGATTGGTAAAAAAATAGAATGAAGTATTATTGTTAAGAGGTTTCAGAACAAGTAAAGTTGAATGAAATATATGTGGACTTTGAGCTGGTGGATAAGACAAGTAGTGAACACTATATGGTCCAAAACTCAAGAGATATGGACTTAATACAAAAAGAAGGTGCAAACATTGATATATGTTTCCAAGAACCTAAACCCAAAGACAAATCAATAATACCTAATATACCTAATTCGAGCAATGAGGGAAATAATGGGGACTATTTACTTAATGGATCAGAGTTTCGACACTCAATTACAACTGACGGTAGGGGTAGGAGCAAAATGACAAGTGATGTAGGTGAAGATAAACAAGATGAGATGGAGTCAATTTTTGCAAAATTATCAGTGAGCAGTGATAGTGATCTTGAAGTAAGAACCATAACAAGGAAGAAACAAAAAAAAGAAGAAATTTAAATCAAAGCATGCAACTGAAAAGAATGTGCCCAAGAAAATAAAAAAGATGAAGATAATTTTATCGATTGAGTTAGAGAACCGTGGAGGGTGTGAGTTTTCACATGGAGCTGATGAATGAAATGATAGGGGGAATGTGATTGTGCCACACAGTCCAGTCAGTAATGAAAAAATTGATGATGTGGTAGAAATTAAGGCGAGGAACACGATACATTTGGGGATTGAATTAGGTCTCGATGATATAGGAAATGAACAAGAAATTTTGGAGAGACTAAATAAGAGCGAGTTGAGAAAGGTGTAGTTAGAATCTGGTTAAATGTTGATTTTTTTCATGGAATGTAAGGGGCTTAAATGCTCTTGTTAAGAGAAAAACAGTGGATAACTGGATCAAAATAAAAAAAAGGTACACTTTTGTGTTTGGATCGAAACAAAGATAGAGGATATATGTGATAGGGTAATTAGAAGGTTCTGGGTAATGACAACTTCGAATGGGGAACTAGTAGTGCTGTTAACAGAACTGGGGTAATTGTGGTTATATGGGATAATGGTTTTTTTAGGGTATATGTTGTGATAGTTAATCAATATTGGATTACCATCTATAATGTTATTTTGGAAAGGTCTTTTAATTGTTGTATAACAAGGGTATACAGGCCATCTTCGGAGATAAATAGAAATGAATTATGGGAAGACATCTTAGAGGCAAAATCAAATTCTAAGGTACTGTGGTTGATAATTGGCAATTTTAATGAAGTATGCGAAGCTTTTAAGAGAAGTATGAGATCTATATCTCGATTGGGGGTTGAATTGTTCAATGATTTCATATTGAATGAAGGATTTGAAGAATTGAAGTTATTAGGAATGAAATAAACTTAGGGGAACAAAGTGGACTCGAGTCGTATTAATCGTGTTTTTACTGAGAAGGAATGATTTACAACATTTAGTTGTTTTAATTTAAGAGCCCTTAGGAGAGGCTTATCAGATCATTCTCCTATTATTATAGGATTTGCTAATGTCAATTAGGGGAAAAACCTTTCAGAGTATTGGATTGCTAGTTGAAACATATAGATTTCAAAACAATGGCACAAGCATGGTAGGGCAATATGGTATATAGTAGCCCTAGTGTAATTATCCAAAAACTTAAATTGTTAAAAGAAAGTTTAAAGAAGTGGAACTCTGAGGTTTTCGAAAACGTCAACAAAATTACTTCATTGATTGAGGAGGAGATTGACGTAATTGATATGGAAGCTGAAAGTGCATCTTTATGCGAAGAGAAAATTAAGAAGAGGAGGTTGTTTTAGTTTGCATTATGGGAAAAGTACCACCAATAAGAGTGTTACTAGAAGCAAGTTTCTTGGGTCAACTGGCTTAAGGTTGGGGATAAGAACACTAAGTTCTTCCATGTAAGTGCTTCCTCAAAAAGAAACAAAAATAACATTAAGGGTATACATATGAACGGGAAGTGGATTACTGAACCTGGTGAAGTAAAGGAGGCAATGATGAATTACTTTAAGAGGCAAATGAATGGAATAGACCTAATTTCTATAATTTAAATTTCAAACAGTTATCACAAAGTGATAAAAATGCATTGGAAGTCCCTTTCATAACTGAAGAAGTAAAATAGTTGTTTGGAGCTGTGAGGGCAGTAAAGCACTAGGACCATATGGTTATAATTTTAATTTCACCAAGAAAATATGGGGCACTATAAGCAGAGACTTTATGGTTTTTATTT
The DNA here is from genome assembly GCA_949677035.1 of Omphalea diandra. Lineage (NCBI taxonomy): Eukaryota > Viridiplantae > Streptophyta > Magnoliopsida > Malpighiales > Euphorbiaceae > Omphalea > Omphalea diandra. The sequence continues at coordinate 12,655 of CATIWR010196282.1, forward strand.
AGGAGTTTTACTGTAATGGTTTCGGACCAAAAAAGCTACTATCTACTTTCTTTTATTTAATTAAAAAAAAAAGTGCTTGGAGATTTTACGGATTTCAAATCTATATGCTTAATTGGGCGCTTGTATAAAATGATTGCCAAAATGTTGTTAATAAGGTTGAGATCAGTAATCAATACTGTGGTAGATACGTGTCAATTTGTATTCATTCATTGGAGATACATTTTAGATGGAATTTTGGTGGCTAACGAAGTAATTCATTCGGTAAAAAGTTATAAAAGTAGCGATATTATTCTAAAACTTGATTTTGAAAAAGCACATGATTTGATTACTAGGAGTTATATTTTAAAGGTTATGAAGTTTATAGGTTTTGGTGATAAATGGCTTATGTGGATGAGGAAATGTGTGTGCCAGTCTTTGACTTCAGTTTTGATTAATGGGGCATCAACAAACTTTTATGATATCCATAGGGGATTGAGACAGGGTGACCCATTGTCACCATCTTTATTTACAATAACAACAGAAGGATTGAGTTTGATGCTAAATAGAATAGTGGGGGGTTGGAGGTTAAAAAGAATGGTATGTTGATCCCTTTTTCTTCAATATGTTAACGATATGGTAATCTTTTGCAAGGATAACTCTGATGATCTACTTAATGTGAAAGGGGTTTTGAAATGTTTCGATTTAATTTAAGGGCTGAAGGTGAACTTTCATAAGAGCTATATTAGTGGAATTAATGTGGGTGGAGATAAGATGATCAAATATGTTAAATTGTTGGGTTGTAAAAGGGATGAGTTTCCAATAAAATACATGGGTCTTCCACTAGGTATCAATCCAAAAAGAGCGACTGTGTGGGATCCAGTTATTAAAAAATTCAAGGACAGACTAACGCAATGTAAAGGGAAATTATTATCAAAAGTTGGGCAATTGGTTCTCATAAAATTGGTACTTAATAGCCTTCCAATTTATTATTTATCTTTGTTCAAAATTCCTTCTGTTGTGGCTAGAAAATTGGTTAGGATTCAAAGAAATTTCTTTTGGAGTAGTGGTGAAGAGTAAGTTAAGATGTGATCTCTAATGCTAAACAAGTGGAAGGGCTTGGGGTCAGATCACTCACAGATAAGAATAAAGCTTAGCTATTGAAATGGGTATGAAAGTTTGTGAATAAGTCTAAAACCTTATGGAAATGTGTCATAAAAGAAAAGTATGCCTTGATTGGAAATGATGGATTAAATCCGCCATGCAATGCAATCTTAGGTTTGGAGAGACATGAACAGGGCAATATCAGTATGGACACTTTCAGTAACAAATTCAAAGAAGGATGTTTATTCTGACTTGGTGATGGAAAGATGTCTTATGTGGACAAATGTGTATTGGGAATCAATTCTTTAGGCTGATGTCAATTTCATTGGATAAGGACAAAACAATTGCAGAGATGGTGAACTGGGTTAATAGAAGCCAGAAGTGGAATTTTAGATGGATAAGAACTCTATTTGGGTGGGAGAAGGATCTTGTGAAGGATTTACTTGAGATATTAGCAAGGTTTGCTCCGAAAAGAGATTGCCCAAATAGGTTGGTTTGGAAATTCGAAAAGTTAGGCAATTTCTCTATTAGATCGTTATGTAAAAAAATTGAAATGGTGTTAAATAATGAAAGTAATTGAGACAATGCTATGTTTAAGCTAGTATTTAGCCCAGCTCCACCTAAAGTGGAGATTTTTTTATGGATGGCATGAAAAAAAAAAAAAAGGATTGCAACGAAAGAAAGATTGGGAAAACTTAGGTTGATTAAAGCAAGTGTAAACTAGTGTCACTTTTGTGGTGTGGTTAAAGAAACCATCGGTCATATTTTGGTTTAGTATGATAAAAAATGGAGGATGTGGATGAAATTTTCTAGTTGGTGGGGCATTGGCTGTTGTATTCTAGGTAACTTATGTGATCTTTATGTGCAGTGGATATCAATTGTTGGTTGGTAGGTTAGAAACAAAATATGGAGGTTAAGTTTCTTGGCTATTATTTAGACTATTTGGTTGGAGAGAACTAGAATGGTGTTTAACCAAGCTTTTATGGATGATGCAGACCTCTTCAAGGTTATCTTGTATATGATCCCTTCATGGATTGAGGTTAGTAGTCCAGTGGAGGCTTTTTAACATTGATTATTGTCTTTGTCTTCAAAGTGGCTTAAGGAGGTGACACTAGTAAGGAAAGATACAAGAATCAATGTGGTGAATATACCTCTCATAAGTTATGAGTTTGCTAATTATGATTTTAAATGGAAAATTGTTGCTAAGTGTGTAGAGACCCATGACCAAATTTGTATTGGAAGGGTGTGAAGAAATGAGGATGATTGTGTTACTGTGATATTCTATGATACAGTGGACAAAATGGATTTAGAATTATTGTGGTTCAAGCTTTGTTTAAGGCATTGAGTTTGCATTTAATGGTCTATCAGAGATGAAGAGATTTGAACTGGTGTCATCTTCGAAGGAATTGGTTGAGTGGTGTAAGTGCGATGTGTGGAAAGCAAATTGGCAAGCATAGAGTGTACTGTTAGAACTGAAAGAGTTGCTAAAGTATTTTTTCGATGTTGGATTTTGTTAATTACCATAGTGGAGAACATACTCGTTGGCAACATTGATAGGAAAGCGATTGAATCGAGTAGTGAGTTTTTTGCATTATTTAAAACATAGAAGATATGAATGTTGAGTTGTAATATGCAATGTTGTGTATTTGAGTTTTTGCATCAAGGATGCAAATGGTTTCATGAAAGCCTAGACATAAGGATTGTTGTAGTTAGGATTATGTATGCAATTGAAAGACCTGAGTCTTTCTGTTTACTAAAGCAGGTAATATTTGTGTTGGGTCAAACGAGAAAATGCATTGGTGGATATGGTTAATCCAAGAAGAATCAAGATAGGCAACAAAAATATGGTAGATACGTAGATCTTTTATTAGTCCTCCTCGCATTGAAAATGTTCTTTGGATCATTGTTAGAAAGGTTAGAAATGTAATAAGATGACAAGTGAGTTTATTTCGGATAGTTATTCATGACCAATCAAATTCAAATGCAAGACCAATTCAAAGAAGAAATGGATGACCAGTGCAATTTTATGGGTCCAAAGTTGATGAGTTACAGTAAAGACAAAAAGAGCTAATGAGCTTGTTGTGTGGATTGAGTAATGTTTTACAAGTTTGGATATTCATGATGGACTAGTTGGTTTTAGTAGTTTCTCGAATTCATTGCTATTGTTGTGTTCTATTTGTCGTTGGTCCGTCTGTGTTCATGGTGGCTTGAGTTTGTATCGCTTATTGTATTGGGATACTTTGAGTTTTGTAAACTGATATATGATAATTTTGGTTCATCAGGTTTGGTTTAGTTATTAAGGGTTTTTTTTACATAACATTGTGTTACAATTAGGATCCTTTTGGGTGTATTTGGGTAGGCCTATTGGCTTGGTACTATTGTGGCACAATGTTATGTTTTCCCCTTCTAATTAATTATTAATAAATTTGCTTATTATAACAAAAAAATCATTGTTCATCTAATCACCCATTTTTAATACCAGTTTTAACTCAATATGATAGAAATCGCAATATTGCCATAGACAATAGATTTTGACTACACCTCAATTTCAATATATTTATTTTTAAAAATTGAATGACTCGAGAATGAATGGATTTGTGCTAAATCGAAAATAACATAATCTAATTTTGAATAGTCAATAAAATTTTAAAACATTTTATATCAATATTGTGAGAAATCCTATTCAAAATTGATAAATTAACGTAATTTAAGACCTAAAGCTTAGAAACACATTCACAATTCATTTTATAACTTGCCTCTGATGGATGATTCATAATTCGCACCACAAATATAGGATTCGAGCGATCCAAACTCAAATTCAATACTACTTGCCCTGAATCTACAAGATTGAGTGGTATACCTATAATATTAAATTAATTGTGGTTACTATCTTACTGTATAGAAATCAATAGAAATCAACATCTCGCCGTTGAAAATAAAATGTTACTCAATATTAATTTGTCAATATACATAATAAAAGAAAAAAAAAAAATCCTACAACGCCTAGATCAGAAAAATGAGGCCAGGCAAGACTATTACAAAACGAAATGATCCATGTCAGCTTTATCTCCTATGATACCATTCCATGATCAAAACACCGACTAACAATATACCACTGTATCACTAATGTAGTGGCAAAAAATCCCTTTATTGCCCATGAAAACCATGGTATCGTCGCAGATCAGCTCATCGCTGCTAACTCTTGTTTAATGCTAGCGATTGGTTTCACATTGCTGAGAAATTATTTGTGATCCTTTGGCCAATGTATCTATAGAGAAATCACGTGTAATAACAAGCTTGTTGTCCCCTGATATGATTCTACTAGTTTTCATTTTTCCCGGCACGTCAATCTTTAAAGAAAACGACACCTTCATTCTTGGATTTGAACCTGTTATGATCTTTGACCCCTTTAATACTATTCCAATTTCAGTTGAATTCTTGTCATCCTGATGGAAAGTTAGAAAATTCGCAGAGGCCAGTTTTGTTCCTTCTAGAAAAGAGAAGCAACTCCACCTTGCATGTACAGAATGTCTGAATTCACAAGGGTTATAAACTTTTTAACATAATGTCCTCGGCCTGCAAGCTGCACGGGAAAGCTTAGGGTTCTTGATGACAAATTGATGTACCTGAAACTAAGGATTCTTGTTCTTAAGAATCAAAAAGGAAATAAATACAGCGAGACCTATGGCAATGGTGAAAAGAGAGACGATGATAAAGCAATAAAAGTAAGAAGAACAAAAAAAAGAAGATCGGTTCTTTTGTACAGGATTTCGATGGTGTTCAACGATTAGGGCATTCTCTGGTGGTGGAACGCGGTAGATTTAATCTTTAGGGACCCGTATAATGTAGGTACCGGACTGGAAGGTGGGTCGAGATTGAGAAGTAGTAATTGGCGAAGGATTAGAAGAATGAGGAGGAGGAGGCCTCTCCGCCATGGAAAAATAGGGAGCCGTGGTAAGGAGAGGGATAAGGGCATGAGGATAGAGGTGAGTTTGCATGGGACAGGTTGGTTGGAAGTGGCATGTGGCACTAGGCTGAGAGAGGATGCTCAGCTGATGTTTTGATTGGTCAATTTTGTTTTGATTTAGAGGGAGTGTACCCTATTATTGGAGATAAATTCAACTTGTCAATTAATGACCACTAGAGAAAACTTTTGGTAGTAATTAAAACCAAGTTAAACTAGATTTACTATTAATCTAATATATCTTGAAATAGTAATTTACTAATGGAAATTCTGCTGTTAATCTAATATATCTTGAAATAGTAATTTACTAATGGAAATTCTACTTAATCTCCTTACTTCGTTTCTGTTAATCTAATACATCCTTGAAATAGTAATCTCCTTACTTCTTTTCTTTTTTCAATGAAAATATTACAGTTTATTTATTTACTTACGAAAATATGACAGTTTACTTTTGTTCTATGCGTAAAAATTAATAGAGTAAAACTGCAACTTCTTTTTTTCTAAAAAAAAGAAAAGAAAAGAAAAATCTGAGAAAAGGCTTTTAAGAAATCTGCATTTCATTTTCTTGACTTTTGTACAAGTAAGATGAAATAAATTAAACCGTAGAGAATCTCATATTTGAATCTCTTAATTAAAATAAAAAAAAATTATCATTAATTTACGAGAATGATAAAAAAAAAAAAAAAAGAAAAGAAAAGATAACTATTTATTGCGTTGCGCACAATACTTCAATCTATTCGCCTTATCAATAAAAACAAATGAATTTTTATCAAACAATGTCAAAGAAGAATGGTGGAAAGGGAAAGTAGAAAGCAGGTGGAGGAATGTGGCTTAGCAAAAGCATTAACACACATTCATGCTGTAATGGTTAGTGGGCTTACCAAAGAACAACCCAACACCCATTTCATATAATGTGGACTTTTGAGAGGTTTTAAGTCCATTCAGTGAAATACTTAAAACTATTTCTAACATTTACATCTGAATCTGGATTTTACCCACAATGAAGCCACCAAAGTAAGGCCCAAGTCAGTCAACAATTGATTGTGAATAATTCCCCCTCTTTTTTGATAAAATTTTCAAATCACTAATTTCACTACTTAAAATTGTGGATTAATCATTCAAAATATGCCATATATTTAACTAATAAATTTTTTTTTAAAAATAAAAAATTATTATATAAAACAAGTTGTGATTAATTAATTTATAACCTACATGTTGAACTCAATATATATTAGAATTTCTTCTCTTCTTTTACTTGAGTGAATTTTGATAAGTGAAGAGCCCGAACTTTAGCAGCAAGCCAATAATTGAATCAGTCAAAAGAAAAATTCAGAATTCAAATTAAGGTGTATTAATTGACAAATAACACGTATATTAAGGGACTGTTTGATAACAACCACTTAAAATTAACACATTTAGCACATTTTTTTTGAAATTATTTTATATAATAGTTTTTTTTAAAAATTTTTAACATTTTAATGTGTTTGATAATATTTTTTTATTAAACATTAATTTCAAAAAAATATGCTTTCATCATAACCATCACTTTTCATTATCACAATCATTCTTATTTATATGAATATAATTAAATTTAAAATATTTGAAATCAAAATATATGATAATTTATTATACAATGTATAGTTATCAATCTTAAACTGATCTCTTAGATTTAATTCTTTTTTTGAAAATTTAGTATTCATTCAATTACCATTCAGCTCTTTAAATTTTCAATAATAAAATTATTCAGCTTTTAAATTTTCATTACTAGTATTATTCAATATTTAATTTTCAGCACTTAATTTTTAATTTTACTAAATATCACCCAAGTTAAATCTTCAAGTTGTAGTTACGGCCTTTTTTTTTTTTGGTGAAATAAAGAGAGGCACAACCCCTAAGCAGTAGAAAGTACATTCCTATTGTAACTAACTCCAACCAAATCATGATGAAGCAAAGAAATCAAATTAGGAGGCGGAGAATGAAAGACATGCAAACTGATCAGGTGGTTCATGGCATTAGCAGCAAGCCCATCGGCTGCAAAATTAGTTTTCTAGTAAATATGTCTCATGAAAACCTCCTGAAATTGCTCGAGTAAATCTTGAAACGTAGAGATAACTGGTGCATGTGGGCTTGGCCTCATTCTCTCCTTAGAAACCATCTGAACCACTGCTGCACTATCAGCTTCAACCAAAAGATATATCTCCATTTGCTTCGCAAGTCGAAGACCTTGATACAAACCCCACAACTCCGCCTTTATGATAGAACACCACCCAATATTCATTGAGAAACCCGCAACTACAATTTACAGCCTTTTTTTTTTCCCTTAAATTTGAGCTTAGAATGGTGGAAAGTGGAAATCTTAAGCAACCAAGAAGAGTAGGCACAGAATGTGCAAGGCCAATAGTATTTGCTATAAGCCTGCTGGTTCGTTCTGGACTCGCATAATAAGAGATATTTTGATGAGGAGTTCTACATTTGGAGGCTAAGGCAGAGGCCTTTCTAAATTTTTGTAAAATATTTTTTTATATTCTTAATTTTTTT
>CATIWR010196290.1:0-12472 GCA_949677035.1 Omphalea diandra
TATCTAAGTTTTATCTCCTTGTTTAATTGTTTATATATATATATATATATATATATATATATATATATATATATATATATATATATATATATATATATATATATATTTCCCTCATGTATTACCTACGTGAAACCCTTTTCTTCTTGAGCCGGATTGCTAGTCATGATGATGATGATGGGTCTAAACCCTTGTCATCGTACGAGGAGATGTTGTGAAAGATACGTAAGTAATAAGAGGAGCAGGCGATTAACCTGGCCATGGAGAAATCAGTGAGAATTCAGGGGCATTAATCGACCGCTAAAATTATATGGACTCATCGTTTGAAGACTTATTTTGAGCCAAGGGTAGAAATCTCAGGAGTTGATTTCGTCAGGGTCCCATTCGTTTCCTCCCAACGCAGTCATGCTTTTATTGATTAGAACCTTTTGTCAAAAAATAATAAAAACAAATCTTATATAAACAGCAGAATGACAAATACTGCAACAGAACACAAAGTCCTCATGAGGCCAATTAAAAGCAAAACGTGAATGTCAATCGAATCGCCGGAGAGAAGCCCATTCTTCATCATCATGAAGCAAACAGCACCTCCAACTGCACACTCTTCACAACTCATGGTTAGTGCCTTTGGGGTTAAAACTATACTCACTGTCACCGATCCAAACTATTCAAACATCAACTTTCAACACAGCTAGATACAAGACAACACACTCATAACAATATGTGAATTTGTGAAACAATGTACAATCACTCGGAAATTAATACAAGGGGCATATCAGTATCACACAATGTACAAAATCAGGGAGAAGCATGTCATGTTCCAGGTGTGGCGAAACGCAATGATCATATCAGATAAATCCAATCACGAACTAACACCACAAGATGTAATCTTGAGGTCCAAGGATGTGACAAACATTGGATCCCTTCTCAGGCACGTGCCTCAAGCTCCTGATCATATACTGAATTTCAAATTAACACTCTGGCAGAGAATGAGCAGAGGCAAATGGGGAGAAACTCGCAGCAGATTCACTACAATGAAGGGGCCGTGGCTGATGACTTGAAGAACTTCTTAAACTAGGTGAGGCATTGCTTGGGCTTGGAATATAAGGGGACAAGTATCTTGAATTAACAGGTGATATTGAAGGGTAACCCAAGGAGTGGGATGAAACTATATGGGAAGCAATGGACCTTTGCGAAGATACATGCCGAAGATTTGCTGAGCTGCGACTTACACTCATAGAAGGTGATTGATGGTACGACCTAAGAGACTGCTGGATATAAGGAGTGCCAGATAAAGAGGGGATATGAGAAACTGAAGGGGATCCTGGGGCAATTTGTATCGCCATTGATGATGCAGATCTAAAGGATGACAACATAGACGACGAAGCCGCAGATGCTGGACTGGATGAAAGTAACGGTGTGGATTCTGATGCTGGTGGATCACCAGTGCTAGTTCTTGCATCACGCTTGCATACTGGGCAAAAAGTTCTCCATGTAGTAAGCCAAGAGTCCACACAGAAAGCATGAAATTCTGTACCCAAGAAAATAAAATTCAGATACTAGTCAACAAAAAAATGAACACATTTTTCTTTGAATGGCTAGATACAAGCAACACACATGAGTGGATTCTTCAGAATAATAACAAGAATGTACATACAAAGCATCTCCACACAACTTCTATTAAGACCTCTGTGGTTTTGACTTTATGGTGATAGGCATATGGCCCAACAAGCTGCCAATGTGCATTTATGCAGAATATGCATACTATGATACTGGTTTAGCAGGCCTGTCATGTTCTTTTGTTCCGCAAAGCAAAAACAGGGGCAAGTACTTGTAGTTTTAAAGATATTCTATACACATGTACATAAATCTTATTTTAAGAGGAAGTAAGACTCTCCAATTCTGTCCAACAAAAAACATGTCTACAGAAACTCACCATTGACGTCCCAGTTGCAATCATGCATAACAACATTGAAAGTTTCAAAGAGGGGAAATAGCGACAAAAAAATCTGTTTTATGCACTAGTTCTTATGTATTACTGATTTCTCTTCAAATCCATCAAGGTTTAGTTTAGACATAAAAGACTTGATGTGTTCTACATAGAGATCTACTTCATATACAATGCCCAAATGCAAATCAAAGCCAAATACATAGTTGCAAATGCAACTCCAATGAATCAAGCCCTTAGTTGCAAACTAGTTAGGCACCTTTAATTCTCTTCCTTTGTATGACCAAGAGCATCTCCATAGTCCATATGAAAAACCAAAATATTGGTCTAACATAATTTACTCTAACAGAATGGTACATCAAAAGTTCTATGTTGCACTTTAACAAAATCTTTGGAGAGGTCTTCCATATGGTACTAGATCCACCTTTTGGTGAATGATTTCATTTCTCATTCTATCTTTTTGGGCATTCCTGTTTTTTATAATTATTTGACATTCTCATTTCAATTATACCTGAACATATTTGACAGTTGCCCAACGCAAATTTATACATAAAACATAGTCTAGCATCCTATTTATCAATCAAAACAACCCATTCCACTTGGTAAATACTCTACAATCAAACAATAAATTAGTTGCCATCCATTTCACCACTCCACTAACTTTCATTGACATCCTCCTCAATCTTTCTTTGCCGGAATGAAATACATTCAAAATATAAAAAATTATCAATCTTGTACACTACTTGTTTACAGTTTTACAATATGTTCATGCCCATTCCTAGTTTTATTAAACTTGATATTCATACTCACAACTTTTATCCTGCATCCCAATTTATCACACTCTTCTAATATGATTCCATTTGTGATCAACCCCAGCCTGCCCATTTTAATCAATCCCAATAAACAACATATCTGGGAACTTAAATTCCTTTTTGTTTAATACCTATTGACATTGTTTGGATGACCTACTGTAGTGCTCACCTACAAGTGTCAACTTTCCAGTTAAATGCAGTAACATGGTAATTGGAAGTCTCGAATTGGTGAAGGATTGTCAACCTTAAACTTATTTAAAAGAAAAATTGTTTTCTTTCATTTTCTCAATCTTAAACTTACTTAGTACATAGATATAATCATCTAGTAAACTTTCATAACTAGAATAACAGAACCACAACTAATGCTCTATTTAGTTTGCATAAAATGTTTTTTCAAGGACTAATAATTTCTGAAGACATAACTTACTTTCTGTTGTTTAGCTATAACACAGAAAAGTAAATGGAAATTAATTTCTGGCATTTGAAATACACCAGAAAATTTAATTTTCTTTCAGTTATAATCCTATAAAAATGTTTGAACTTTCATATTTTTATTGAGGAAAAAATATATAACAACAATAAACTGTGGCAGCCACGGCCAGTCATCAGTAGCCATCGCCAATTGTTGATGACCAATGGTAGTCAATGACGATGAAGGATGATTAGTAGTGATTGTTAAACTAACGAATATGTTTTTATATGTTGTTTTTAACATTTCATATCATTTTAACATCTTTGTCAAAGTTCTAAAAATGACTCTCTTTTTAAAAGAGGAAGTCATTTTCATTAAAAATGGTTTAGTTTTCCTTTTAACCAAGAAAACATTTTCTAGAATTGAGCAAATTTACACACCCCAAACCAGAAAATGTTTTCCATGAGAATAATTTGTGGAACAAAGGGAGCCAAGAATTAAATATCAACCCGACCTAGCTTATAGTGGCATGTTATGCAAAGCCTACTTCAAAAAATTCAAGAAGTTCTCAAGAATAATTCAGAAGATTATTTGAAATTGAAATCATAAACTCCATAGCAAAAACACCACTGCATAAAGCCTCACAAGGGCTGTGCCTGACAATTAAAAGCTTTCTTCCAGACTGCATAGCTGTAAAAACAGAATGCTGCAATATTAAAGCATGCAATATCATCTTTAAATGAATGGGTTTGCAATTGGAGGAGGAGGGTTGCAGAAGACTTACTGTGTCGACATGGAAGAATCCTGAGCTTTTCTCCAACACTATAGTCTTCAAGGCATATGGCACATGTTCTTGAAGTACAATTATCCTCTTGAACAGCAGTGAATATTAGGCTTGGCATTGCTTTTACCAAGCGGCTGCTCATCCCATGGAACTCTCGGACACGAGAAGAACGAGGCCTCTCTCTTCTTATACTATGCCTACGAACAAAGAAACAAGTCGCAAGCACTGCAGACATGGCCAGAAGAGAAATAAAAGAGATCGCCATAATAGACCATGCAGAATTTTCAAAGCTTGGGATTAACCACAGCTCCACACCACTCAACCCAGCATAATTCTTGAGTGTCTCGCCCGAAGATTTAGAAATAAATACGGCATGTATTTTTATACCAGCTGAATTCCCTGCCACTGCAAGTTTTGCAGGATTCTATGTTATGATATGCAATAACAAAAATAGTTTCAAAATAAATGATATTGAAAGTGAGGACATATTATTTTGTTGTCATCTATAAATGACAGAAAGATGTAAGCATTAATTTTCTTTCAAAAAATAACCGTGGGAAACATAAGCATTAATTTTCTTTCAAAAAATAACCGTGGGAAACAGACACAGAATCTCAGAACCTTACATTGCTATTCTTTTTTCATGACATCAACAATCATGAGAATAACAACAATATGCTTAATTATCTGGAGATGAATAACACATCTAGGTATAGGACCAGTTATCCAGTGATCAAATTCTGCACTTATAGTGCAAATAATTTGGGGTTCAAGCCCCTGCACCCTCCCCACCCCTTCAATATTTTAAAAAAAAAAAAAAAAATCACAAAACAAGTCTACATGCATATTGTGAAGACTTCTAACAAGCTTAAACTACAATATCATAAATACGAAGAAAACATCTCATAAGTTAATGTTCTATTCAGTGCTTGCAAAACATGAATTAACAATAAAAGAAGAAATTTTCTTTGCTTCAGTGAAAAATATACCATCAATACAGTTCAAATTGTTCTTTACACACCATTTGAAGCAAATAAAGTTAACACCATGTTACAGAAGGCAGGTGAATGACTCTAGTTTGGTTATGGTCACAAATAGTTCCAAATTTTCTCTCTACCTATAAACTTTTTAAAAATTAAGGAAGGAAAAAACAGCCTGATCTAATATCCATTCTTCCAAACTGCTCAACCCGTTTTTGACCTAGTTTGCTGATTAGGCCACAAGAAAAATGCTCCTAAGCAGCCAAAGCCATTTTTATACAACTAGCAATCGAAGAAATATAAATTTTCATTTGTCTTCGATGATTGGAAATTGGCAACCAAGTCCCAAATCTAGCAAGCAACAGATTTAACCATCATATGAAACTCTTACACAACTATTATTGATGCTCCATAAAGCCATATGCAAGGAGCAATCAGAAAATGGATAAGCACAATATTAACTTTTAGATTTCACATATTACACATGAAAATAAATAAACTTCCACTTTAAAGGAATTTGCGATTGCAACACATAAGCATGAAAATCAACCAAGGTTTCTTCCTTCTATTTCATAAGATTTCAACCAAGATCCTAAACATTATATCTCCAAAAACAAAACTAAGGGATAAACCAAGGTAAATTGCTGACATACTGCCAGTGAATCTAGGTCATGTTCCTGGAAGGGCAAGCTTGTCATGATTGAGGCAGCAAAGAATTTTCGTGGAAGTAAATGAAGAAAGTCTAGAAACTGTTGACGAATTGACAAGTTCCATAAGCTTAATTTAGAATTCAAGTTCAAAGTTGACCAGAATGGATGAGTTGTAATTAGAAATCAGAAATCCTTGTTTCCAATTTATAGAGAATGAAGAGGTGGGAGAAGATGCTTTATCATGGCAGCCAATTGTATTATTTCATACTTTCTCACTTGGGTAAATTGGGAAATCTGCAAGTCTCCTTTCTCATAGGCAAATATTAATTTCCTAGTGAAAATCTTGGAGGCACCATAGAAGGACACCAATGAAGTAGCAGACTTCATGCCAGAAAAAAAACATTTTCTTTCTAAAGAAGAGGGGAATAAGTAACCGAAAAATCTCCAAGGTTAGCAAAAGAATCATGTCACATCTATTATACAAGCAGCACATGAATAAGCCCCAGCAGGCAAGCTCATTATGCAATGAATTATTGTAGGATGTACTATATTGTACATAAGGAATCATATTTCCTCAATGTGTAAAAAAGTCAAACGCAGTACTATTAACAAACTCCAATTTAAATAAAACTTCATATCCTCCAAATAGACTACTAAGTTTATGATACATAGTAATTTTCAAATGGGAAAAAGACATTACTTGAGACCAAGATGCCGTCATTTTCATTGTCATAGACAATAGCAGCTTGGAATCCAGCCTTTTGTGCATTTCTTACTTTCTTTTCAAAGCTACACCCTCCTCTTATAAGTAGCACATATGGGGAGCTAACATTTGAAGCTTTTTTAACTTTACTCGTCAATTCCGAACATGCATCAAGGGGCTCCGCCAAATACAATGTCCCGCATTCACCCGAGCTCTTGACTGCCGGTGCTGAAAATCATTAGCACCAAAATCAGTAAAAGAGAATACACTAACTCTCATACCATGAAAACATACAGGTCCAACCAAAAAAAAAAAAAATTTATGCATACACTCGCTCACTTATTAGAGCCAAATTCACCGATTCTCAACTTAATTTTCCTGAATCTTTGACACAATACCATCACAATATCAATAACAAACTAAAGAAAAATATTCATCTATTTGCTATATCGACGCATGAAAATATCAACTTAAAACTAATCCAATTAAACATATTAGGTAAATTCCTCATTGTTCTTGCTCCCACAATATTACACCAAGCAAAAATTTCATCTCAACCAAATTCAAAGTAAATGATATAAAACAAAAGAAAAACTTACCGAAATTAGCTTCAACATCATCGAAGGACAGAGTAATGTTGGTCGTCATCAAAACCACACTGGCTGAGGTCATCAAACAAGAAGCTGATAAACAGAAGAACAAAATCACAACCACAAAAACAAGTCGTTTCATTGTCAGATTCCTTTAATAATACTGATAACCACCAAAAAAAAAAAAAACCCCTAAAATTCTTTTTTCCGGAAAGAGAAATCAAAAGATGGTATTTTTTATGTCAGGGTTTGGATATGGAAGAAGATGGACACATCGGCTTCCATTAGAGGGAATAACTGATTCTTTTGATTCGGATTTCAGGCTTTGGTGCTATTTTCCTTTATAATAATAAATATGTAATAAGAGAAGCTGTGCTTTAATGCTGCATCAAAATGCCTTTTTTTTCATCCATTACCATCATTATTTTCTTAAATAAAAATTGCAGTCAGGATATGTAGATTACTACAAAATCTACAGATATTTTGTAACATTTCTTATTAATTATTATGCTTGATTTGACATGTGGATGGATGGAGATTACTCCAAATTATCTTTATACGTTCATTTAATTGATGTTGATAAAAAAAAATGTTCATTTGAGTGATTAAATTTGGCCATTCTATCATTTTAAATATTTTTTTTATAAAAATAAATGAATAAATTATTAGATTTTTTTTATAACCTTTCCAAATTCTATTTTAGATTTCTTTTTTTCTATGAGATGGATAAAATTATAAGTTATTATCAATTTTTATTCCAATTATATTTCAATCACTTAAAATTAAAATTTTAGTTATGTAATTTTTTATATAATAATGTGGGTTTTATATATATTTAAATTATTTTACACAGTTTGTGGAGGATTTTTATAATAAAAATCATCATCTATAATTAAACTTTAGAAAGTTATAATGAGAGTGTAAAATAAGGAGATTGCGAAGCATTTGAAAAAAATATTTTTGAAAAATTACATTTTGTACAAATTTTTTAGAAAAAAATTGTTTATGAGAAGTGTTTTATAAATCCTTTAAGGCAGAGCTTGTGGTTAAAAAAAACAAAAAAAAAAATGTTCCACTGGAAGCTTCTCAAGCTCATCCGCTCAAAGGTCCATCGAATTAGGCAAAGATTTAACAATGTTTTTAAAATCATATCAGTTAATTGATCTACAAGTTGACCAATCTATTCCACTTGATTGATATGATTTTATTGGTTTAATAATTAAATTAAAATTAAAAATATTATTAAAATAATTCTAAAAAATAAAAAATATTAATATACTTATACTACTTAAAAACATGAAAAATTACTTTAAAAATTAAACTGAATCTAATCGAATCGACCACTGCTTCATTTCTTAATTTTATTAGTTTGGCTGACCAGCCCGATTTAATTTTTAAAACACTGAAATTTAATACATTGACCTATTTGAGAAGTTATTTTTAAAGAAAAATTTTGTATTTATGGGATTTTTCTTTTTAAAAAGAATTAGTAACTCTCTGTTTTTGGAACCTTTTCCAATTTGGAAGTGCTAAAACAAGCTTTTAAGTTTTTTTTTTTTTTTAAATGATAGAAATCCATTCTTGAACATATTTGTCCTATTATATAATAACTCAAAGAGCAGTTGTATGCATGCTCTATTTACCACTCCTTTTTATTCATATATTTGTTCTTGAATACTTATATCTAAGGCTACTATATATGTAAAAAAAAAAAATAATGAATTTGGTTATTTTTGAAATATTTTTTCTTCATGTTCTTTTTTTGTAAGGTACAAAAGATATTTGTGGGGAAACGAGTTTTTAGAGCAAGATATGATAGAGTTTTTGTCTTATGGAGAAACTTATCTAAATATTATTTTAATAATATTAATGTATATTGGACTATTTATTCTTTATTGTTTTTTACTTATTTTAGTATGCCTCCATAACCCAATAATTTATATGTATAGGAGAAATTTAATATTTCTATTAAAAATAATTGATACAACAAATTTTAAAACAAGTAATTTTATGAATGTAAAATTCTTATATTTGACTGGATATAAAATTTTTATAGGAATTCAAAATTAATATATTTAGTTTGTATATAGAAAAGCTCAAAAAAATTAATTTAGATTACTATTATACCCTAATGTCATCGTGTATTGATCTAAAAGTACTAAATAATTATATATTTATCATGATGATCAATCCAATATAAAATATAAATGTTATTCTAAAATAATAAATAATTTCTCTTAAAAAAGTATTTAAGAATTATAAAAAATTTATATAAGTCCATATATTATATTATTTAAGAAATATTTTTCTATGTATGTTTATACAGTTTTCAAATAGCTATGATAAAATTATATTTTCACGTATTGAGATAGAAAAATATTTTTCGATATAAATATTTTTTCTATAAATGAAAAAGTAAAGATAGAGTTTACTAATTTAGAAATTTATCTTTTTTAAGAATATCATTTTTGTATAAATTAAGTATTGAAATTAAATATTTTTAAATTCCTTTTAATTGAAAACTCGGCAACTATACGTCGTCTAAACATAAATTATAAATAAGGGATAGTTTGAACTTCTTGTTTAAATTTTTTACACAATTTCAATGTATTGATTAATATAAGGGGTGAGATTTTTTTAAGATGGTCACGAAAAGATTTGCATAGATTATTTAAATTAAGATAAAAATCTAAAACATAATTTAAATTCCCAAAAAATTAGTGTAATCTGATAGTGTATTTTAAGTGATGTCATGCCCCAAAAAAAAAACTTTGGTATGGGAAGAACTAAATTTTTATTTAGAAGTAACTAAATCATTTTCCTTTGCTATATAAAAAAAGATTTTAAAGTGTTTGAAATGTTGTTAAAAAGATTGAAAAAATCAGTAAAAACATCTTCAATGTGTGAACCCCATTCATATTTATCGTTCACGATCCTTTAAAATTTAGAATGAATATTTTTTAGAAACTAAAAGACATCACATTTTATTTATATTGTCCAAATAAAATTATGAAAACAAAATTGTATTTATCTTTAGGTTTGATTTGTAATTGCCCAAATTTTGATTGCATATTAAATTTTGAAAAAAAAAAACATTGTGAAATCTTTGCAAGAGACTTCTTTTGTTAAAATATGATATCTAACTCATTCTAAAGCTTTATGTATGTAAGAATTTATTAATTAAATGTTTGAAAACTCCTTTTTAATTTCAGAATTTTTATGCAACACAACTTCTGGGAGATCTAGATTTTATAATTGATAGGTATGGCACCTTGAACTACTTCCCAGATAATGGCAGAACAAAAACTCAGTGAGCTACTTCACAGATGATGGCAGAACAAAATTCAGTAAAACGATTACTCCTAACCGTCCCTCCCATGAGTTTTCATAAGCATTTCAATTTATACTTTATCCATAACTTCAAAGAGAATGTAACTTGAAACTTTTCAAATGAATTTTGATTGCATAGAGGCTTAGGCTTATTTAATTTCATGGAAAGAATGCTCAACTCGGAATCAACAAATGCATGGACGTAGGTATTATCAAAAAGATACAAACAAAAATCTCTTACACCTAAACATAAATTATCACATGAACTGTCGTATGAAGAAAATCAATTCCTGATGCAACATTGGTTACCAAAATAGAGCATCCTGCACCTGCTAGGCAACATTAGTATCCTAGACATAAATCATTCTTCTATAACAGCAAGGAAGCTGAGGAAAGTTTATAAGCAAATCTGCAATTTCCTTCGCTATGGTAAGTATGTCTCAACCTGTTCTGCATTTGCTCTATCACCATTCCCCAAGCAGAAGTCTAAATCTAATCTTGCTTGTCTCCAGGACTATACTCAGTGCTTTCAGCTTGAAAACTAGTGGCATTGTCAACTTGGTCTCGAGTACCAACCCTTAGAGGTTCCTCTTTGCCAATGCTCTGGATAAGCACTAGCATTGCAACCAAAAACACAATTATGTACACAGTTCTGATGCCAATTAGCGAATTGATATAGCCCATAAATGATGGACCACTGACTCTTTTCTGTATCGTTTGTCCATTTCTGTATCCTTCAATAAAATGTGAGATTTGAGATCCCTGGTCCTCTTCCTCAATGCTTTCTAAGCCAATAACCTTCAGTACCAAGAAATTGTACAAGGTCAATACAAATCCAATTATTTTCCCTCCAAATTGTGCCAGATACAAATGCCAAACATCAGTGGACTAGGCAAATAGGCTTTCTTCAGGTGGCAAACAAATACAACACAATACTCAACAAGAGAAATAATTGTTTAATGATCATAGTGTTGCAACATATTTTTCTCCAGTAATCATAGTAAATAAGCAATTTATTTTGTCTTGAATAAAAAGAGAGAAAAGATGCAAAAAAGCATCCCAAAGTAAAGAAAATAAATCAGTTTCTAGTTGGATCACAAAATGACCCTCAGTACTACTCAGAGATACCAATTGTGCAAGATCCTTCAAAGATAAAATTTGCCACAATTCTTTAAGTTCCCCTGTCAATTTTTTTCCTTTACTTATTCTCCAGAGTTTTATATAAATTTATTAATTTTATATAAACATATAAATATAATTTCAATTATTTATATTTAATTTTCAGTTTTAAATTATTTAAATTTAATTATTTATAATTTATATTTTTATTTATATTTATTATAAATTATAATTATAATATTATATTTGTATTATAAATAGATTAAAGAAAAAATGAAAGAAAGAAAGAATCACTAAGCTCCCCTTGAAAATGAGTAGAAGTTATATTTCATTTTGACAAATCAAAGTTTTCATATAACAAATGAAACAAAAGAAGTTGCTGGTCTACTTGTGGCAATCATGAGGTGTCTTAACTCATTAATATAGATAAATGCAATAAGAGATGAAGAATAAATGGACATTGACTTGCCATTTAATCCACCAAATTTAAAAGATGAAAGAGAGCCAGAACACAACACATATTCCACCAGGATACACTCAATGCAAACAGCTTGTTTGGTCTATTTTATTTGTCATATTATTTTATTTAATGATGCTACACATGTGATATAATCTGTCTACACCATATAAAGAACATCTCCAAAACTACCAGCCAAGTTAGGACCTACCGATATATATCCATACACAGTCAGCCATAATGTTCTAAAGTGTATCTCATGAGATTACAAATGTAGATAATAAAGATCTTGGAAAATGTATATTCATGTTTTCCTATTGGTTATAGCCAAGCATTATGTGACAGATATATCATATCATTAGTTATGCATCATAAATGTCATTACACAGTAAAAAATTGCTGTGTTCTAAAATTCTACGACCAAAAGTCACTTGCAGTACTGAATTCAGGACAATAATTTAAGTATAATTTTATAGCATCATTACTCACCGAGAGATACTCCTCATCACCATCCCAAACAACCATATTTGGCAGTTTTGTATGCTTGTTAACGCCAAATGTCTCTGCAAACTCCTCCCATTGTTTGAAACCAACATAACCAAAGACTAAGTCACGATTTGCAGAAGCAGCAGCTTTCAGCAACTTGATCAGCTTTTGTGATTTTTCATCAGATTCATCATCCATAATGGT
>CATIWR010196296.1:0-10554 GCA_949677035.1 Omphalea diandra
GGGTCACAAAACGAAGCTGTAAAAAATGCAAGCATTCGAGGGTATTTCAACTCTGCTCAAGCTATTGCAGATTATGCAGAAATTATCCTTCATATCAAGAAAAGTTTTGATGCTGAAAAGTCGCCTGTTATCGTCATTGGAGGATCATATGGGGGAAGTAGGTCCCTGCATATTGTTACGTAGAAAGTTTTTGGTGTCTTTTATATGTCTTCTTTTTAGAGATAATCCCCTTGTTTTTTTATTTATTTAATTAAATTCCGATTCAAGTTCAAACTCGATAATTCTTTCTTCTGTGCTAATTGCTAGTGCTGGCTTCATGGTTTCGACTTAAATACCCTCATGTAGCCCTTGGAGCTCTGGCCTCATCAGCACCTATTCTTTATTTTGATGATATAACTCCACAAGATGGATACTATTCTATTGTCACCAAGGATTTTAAAGTAATCTCTAATCTTTTTTTTTTTTTTTATCATGTTCTGTTTATTTTATGTATACATCATAGGGGTTGATGCTGATTGAGTATTATTAATTCCTTTTGCAGGAAGCTAGTGAAACTTGCTTGCAAACGATACAGAAGTCATGGGCAGACATTGATCAAGTTGCTTCTCAACCCAATGGTCTTTCAATCCTCAGCGAGAAATTCAAAACTTGCTAGTAATGACATTATCTTTGCCATACTTTATTTTGTTAGATCCTTTAATATATTACAAAATTTATGTTAATAAAGAAAAAATATTATAAGTCAAGCATTCGATCAATAGACTGATAACCCAATTGCAAGTAATAATATTATTTTTACGATCCTTGATTTTATTGAATTTATTAATATAATATTATAATTTATTTTAAAGAGGGAAGAAAATAAATCATTAAGAGGCAGACACTCAATCATTAAATTAATGATATAAATTTTACAGTGCAACAATGTTTCTTTGCAATTGATGACTTTCTATAATTTCTTGTTTTAGTCCTTTATCGGATGCTGATGAGCTCAAAGAGTACTTGGATTCAATGTACAGCAGTGCTGCTCAGTACAACGACCCACCCTTGTATCCTGTTAATATGGTCTGCAGCGGCATAGATGGAAGCACTGATAACCATGGAAATGATACTCTTGGCAAAATATTTGGTGGCCTTGTTGCTTATAGCGGAAAAAGAACATGCTATATCAATGCACCCACTAAAGTGTCTGAAACAACTGTGGGGTGGAGATGGCAGGTAAATCAACTACATTTACATGGTTACTATTATCCAATATATATATATATATATTCTAAATTAGATGTCGTATATTCTCTATTCCAAATTAAATATCATTTTAGATAAAAATTCTTATTCCAAAATACTTTACGTTTTACAATTGTTCGTAAATATTAATTAATTTTTTCAACTATATTTTTTCTCTTTTTTATAATAATTATTTTTTTAGAGTGCACAATAATTTATGAAATAGTTAATTAAAGATAATATAGCCTTTTATTTATGTAATAATATCTATTAAGCATCATATTTAATAGATGTCATTTAAAGTTTTTGTATATATATTAATGATGATATTTAACAATATTTATTAAATATCATCCTTTATATATATACAAAGTAAAATATTATCAAAACTTAAACGTTTAATTTTCTATAGAACGAGACAGATAGTAGTCACAATTGAGCTACGCCATTATCCTATCTCTTGTTCTCTATTTTCCATCATTTATCTATAGTGGCGGAATCACATTTAATTCTACAACTTGTATGAGTGCGACAATCATGATAACATTCAGAAATCAGAAAAGTATCTACAAACATAAAGTTTCAAACTCAAAGTGATAGTATTTATGTCCTTACTATTTTTAGCTACATAATTAAGGCTAATTAGCTTAATTTTTCATCCGTATCTTTGTTGATTTTACAAGGCAGTCCATATAAATGTGATTATATAAGAGATTAGTCCATTTTCAGAAACGTATTAAAATAAAGTTTATAATATAAAGTATCATTGTTCTATTGATATGATATAGTTATAGCATTTAGAATTGTTTAACGAGTCAAATTAAGTTCGAATCTATCTTAATTTTCAAATCTTGACCTACAAGTTTGTTGGTTGATTATTCTTTAATTGATCTAGTCATTAACAAAATAAACAACAGAATAATACATCAGTCCATTTAAATAGTCTCATTCTACTATTATTATGATCATGATCGTGATTATTACATATTATCTAATCTTGAACTTAATCTTTTTTTTTTAAACTATAGATCAAATATTTGATATTATAATTAAATGCTTTGCATGTATAGACATGTACCGAGATAGTGATGCCTATCGGGCGAGGCAATGACACCATGTTCCCAACTTACCCTTTTGATCTCAAGTCCTACATCCAAAGCTGCAAGGATTTCTATGGCGTTCCACCTAGGTCTCATTGGGTCACCACCTACTATGGAGGGCATGTATGTTTTTTCCTTTCTTTTCTGCATCTACTAAAAAGGCTGAAAGGCATGTTTTCCCTCGTTATGCTACCAAAGAAAAAATTTACTTATATTAGGTGTATATAATTACTTACATATTTAATTAATAATATAATGACACATAAACTAATTATTTAATAAATTTACTTTTATAAATAATTAAAAATATCTCGAAACTTATAGTTGTTAATAGTTTTGAGAAATAATCATATAATTTTAGCAAAAAATTATATTTTTTTGCAATAGTAATGCCAAACATGCTCGAAATCTCTACAAGGATTTTACAATAGAGATCATATATAATAAATTAAGTTTAATAAAAAAAATTAAACGATTATGAGTGCTCTAAAAATTGAGATTAAGTAGTCATATTGAAAATTTAATGATAAATTGCATATGTACTAACTTTCTTTTTTTTTTTTTTTGGGGATACTTCCTTTTCAATTGCAGAGTAT
The DNA here is from genome assembly GCA_949677035.1 of Omphalea diandra. Lineage (NCBI taxonomy): Eukaryota > Viridiplantae > Streptophyta > Magnoliopsida > Malpighiales > Euphorbiaceae > Omphalea > Omphalea diandra. The sequence continues at coordinate 2,924 of CATIWR010196296.1, forward strand.
AAAACTTATTCTCCAGAGATTCGGTAGCAACATCATTTTTTCAAATGGATTGAGAGATCCTTATAGTAGTGGCGGGTAAACACAAACATTGAATATATATACATATACTTTCCATAAGTTGAATCTTTCTACATTGAAATTCCACAGAAAAGGACAAAAAAATTGAAGAGAAAATAATGAAATATTTGAAGTCTATTTTTTAAAAAAATAGTTGAGAAGGTTTTGGTTCAAGCAATTAAACAAATATTGTATATAACAGTAAGAACTTCCCAAGGTATAACAAGAAACTTTTTTTTTTTTTTTTTGGATAATAGGGTATTGGAGGACATATCAGACAGTATTTTAGCTGTCTACACAACCAATGGTATGCTCTTAAACTACATATTTTAATATTTTTTTTTCCAGATAATTTAATTTCAATTGAGATTCACATTCAAGGTCTCATGAACTGGACTAATTTGTTACTATTAATGCATAAAAACTTGCCTTGCAGGGTCTCATTGCTTGGACATACTTCGAGCCAATGAAAAAACAGATCCAGACTGGTTGGTGGCACAAAGAAAAATTGAGATTAATATTATAGAAGGATGGATTAATAAGTATTATGATGATCTACATAATCAATAATAAAATCATAGCAAGGTTGTTGATACTTCTAATAAGAATAATAGTAGTAGAAATTGAACTATATATTATAGTCCAAAATTTGTATATATCCAAGGAATCTTATGACAAGCAATAAACTTCTTTTTAGAAATGAAAGAATCACCATCATTAGGCATTTCATTATTGTGGTTTTGAATCATGCCTTGTAGTAATAGGAAGATACATAAGTTGGTGAACAATATGGTTATTGAAGATAAATGCACAATTATAATCCTGATAGATGAACATTCTTTCATTATTATTGTAGTACGTCTAATATTTTCAAGGAAAGAAATTCACTAATGTGATGAAAGGATATTTGATCATATTGTTTCGGCTTATTGGGTCTCTCATGAATTTGTTTTAAAAAATTACTGTAATATAATTGACTTAAAACTGATTGGATTTTTTAAAAAAAAAAAAAATTGTGTTATCAGGCATGCACAGAAATGGTAATGCCAATAGGACAAAATGGAAATGATAAAATGTTTGAGACATCTCCTTTTACTACACCCAAACTAGTGCACGGTGTCATTCCCTAAGGATTCATTGGATGGAGGTCATGTAATTAATTAAAGCTTAACCACATTATATCATTCTCAATACATTCTATTATTATATATAATTAGCAACAAAATTCAATAGGAAACTGAACAATTCCAAAGTTTCTGATCAAAAATAAAAATAAAAATTTCAGGATGTAAAATCTGTACTAGGAAATTTTGGGATTCTCTAATGGATTACGAGACCCATACAATCGTGGAGGGTAAAGCACAAATTCTTTTTTGGTTCTATATTGAATTTTCTTATTACGTGATTATTCTACACAATTTACTAATTATCTTCTAATTTCTACAGAGTCTTAAAGCACATATCAGATGGTATTGTTGATATAAACACAGCTGAAGGTATGCCTATAATAATTCTTTTGCAGGAAGCTACTGAAACTTGCTTGCAAACGATACAGAAGTCATGGCTAGAAATTGATCAAGTTGCTTCTCAACCCAATGGTCTATCATTCCTCAGCAAGAAATTCAAAACTTGCCAGTAATGACATTATCTTTGCCATATTTTATTTTGTTAGATCCTTTAATATATTACAAAATTTATGTTAATAAAGAAAAAATATTATGAGTCGAGCATTCGATCAATAGACTGATAACCCAATTGCAAGTAATAATATTATTTTTACGATCCTTGATTTTATTGAATTTATTAATATAACATTGTAATTTATTTTAAAGAGGGAAGAAAATAAAACATTAAGAGGCAGACACTCGATCATTAAATTAATGATATAAATTTTATAGTGCAATAATGTTTCTTTGCAATTGATGACTTTCTATAATTTCTTGATCCAGTCCTTTATTGGATGCTGATGAGCTCAAAGACTACCTGGTTTCAATGTACGGAGATGCTGCTCAGTACAATGCCCCACCCTGGTATCCTGTTAATATGGTCTGCAGCGGCATAGATGGAAGCACTGATAATCATGGAAATGATACTCTTGGCAAAATATTTGGTGGCTGTGTTGCTTATAGCGGAAAAAGAACTTGCTATATCAATGCACCCACTAAAGTGTCTGAAACAACTGTGGGGTGGAGCTGGCAGGTAAATCAATTACATTTACATGGTCACTGTTATCCAATATATATATATATATATTCTATGTTTTAAATTAGATGCCGTATTCTTTCTATTCCAAATTAAATGTCATTTTAGATAAAAAAAATTTTATTCCAAAATACTTGACGTTTTGCAATTTTTCATAAATATTAGTTAATTTTTTCAATTCTATTTTTTTCATAATAATTATTTTTTTTGCAGAGTGCACAATAATTTATGAAATAATTAATTAAAGATAATATAGTCTTTTATTTATGTAATAATATATATTAAGCATGATATTTAATAGATGTCATTTAAAGTTTTTGCATATATATTAAGGATGATATTTAATAATATTTATTAAATATCATTCTTAATATATATGCAAAAATTTTAAACGACGTCTATTAAAGAGTAAAAAATTATCAAAACTTAAACTTTTAATTTTCTAGAGAACGAGATAGATAATAGTCACGATTGAGCTACGCCATTATTCTATCTCTTGTTCTCTATTTTCCATCATTTATCTATAGTAGTGAAATCACATTTAATTCTACAACTTGTATGAGTGCGACAATCATGATAATGAATGATGATAACATTCAGAAATCAGAAACGTATCTACAAACAGAAAGTTTCAAACTCAAAATGATAGTATTTATTTCCTTACTATTTTTTGCTGCATAATTAAGGCTAATTAGCTTAATTTTTCAGCCATATCTTTGTTGATTTTACAAGGCAGTCGACATAAATGTAATTATCTAAGAGATTAATCCAATTCCAGAAATGTATTAAAATAAAGTTTATAATATAAAGTATCATTTTTCTATTCATATGATATAGTTATTGCATTTAGAATTGTTTAAAGTGTCAAATTAAGTTCGAATCTATCTTAATATTCAAACCTTGACCTAGTTCGACAAATAAATTTATTGATTTGAAAAGTTTGTTGGTTGATTATTCTTTAATTGATCTAGTCATTAACAAAATAAACAATAGAATAATACATCAGTCCATTTAAATAGTCTCATTCTATTATTATGATCGTGATCGTGATTGTTGCATATTATCTATTCTTGGACTTAAATTTTTTTTTTAAACTATAGATCAAATATTTGATATTATCATTAAATGGTTTCCATGTATAGATATGTAGCGAGATAGTGATGCCTATTGGGCGAGGCAATGACACCATGTTCCCAACTGACCCTTTTGATCTCGAGTCCTACATCCAAAGCTGCAAGGATTTCTATGGTGTTCCACCTAGGTCTCATTGGATCACCACCTACAATGGAGGGCATGTATGTTTTTTTCCTTTCTTTTCTGCATCTATTAAAAAAGCTGAAAGGCATGTTTTCCCTCGTTATGCTACCAAAGAAAAAATTTACTTATATTAAGTGTATATGATTACTTACATATTTAATTAATAATATAATGACACATAAACTAATTATTTATAATATTTAATAAATTTACTTTTATAAATAATTAAAAATATCTCGAAACTTATATATGTTAATAGTTTTGAGAAATAATCATATAATTTTAGCAAAAAAATTATATTTTTTTGCAATAGTAATGCCAAACATGCTTAAATTCTCTACAAGAATTTTGCAATAGAGATCATATATAATAAATTAAGTTTAATAAAAAAAATTAAACGATTATGAGTGCTCTAAAAATTGAGATTAAGTAGTCATATAGAAAATTTAATGATAAATTACATATGTACTAACCTTTTTTTTTTTTGGGGATACTTCCTTTCCAATTTGCAGAGTATAAAACTTATTCTTCAGAGATTCGGTAGCAACATCATTTTCTCCAATGGATTGAGAGATCCTTATAGTAGTGGCGGGTAATCACAAACATTGTATATATATATATATATATATATATATATATATATATATATATATACACTTTCCGTAAGTTTGAATCTTTCTACATTGAAATTCCACAGAAAAGGACAAAAAAAATGGAGGGAGAAAATGAAATATTTGAAGTCTACTTTTTAATAAAAAAAATAGTTGAGAAGGTTTTGGTTCAAGCAATTAGACAAATATTGTATATAACAGTAAGAAATTGCCAGGGTATTAACAAGAAACTTTTTTTTTTTTGTTTTGATAATAGGGTATTGGAGGACATATCAGACAGTATTTTAGCTGTCTACACAACCAATGGTATGCTCTTAAACTACATATCTTAATTTTTTCCAGATAATTTAATTTCAATTGAGATTCAAATTCAAGGTCTCATGAACTCGACTAATTTGTTACCGTTAATGCATAAAACTTGACTTGCAGGGTCTCATTGCTTGGACATACTTCGAGCCGATGAAACAACAGATCCAGACTGGTTGGTGGCACAAAGAAAAATTGAGATCAATATTATAGAAGGATGGATTAATAAGTATTATGATGATCTACATAATCAGTAATAAGATCAGAGCAAGGTTGTTGATACTTCTAATGAGAATAATAGTAGTGGAAATTGAACTATATATTATAGTCCAAAATTTGCATATATCCAAGGAATCTTATGACAAGTAATAAACTACTCTTTAAAAATGAAAAAACTTCTTTTTAGAAATGAAAGAATCACCATCATTAGGCATTTTATTATTGTGATTTTGAATCATGCCTTGTAGTAATAGGAAGATACATAAGTTGGTGAACAATATGGTTATTGAAGATAAATGCACAATTATAATCCTTATAGATGAACATTCTTTCATTATTACTGTAGTACGTCTAATATTTTCAAGGAAAGAAATTCAATAATGTGATTAAAGGATATTTGATCATATTGTTTCGGCGCATTGGGTCTCCCATGAATTTTTTTTTAAAAAAATGACTAATATAATTGAGTGAAAACTGATTGGATTTCTTTTATAAAAAAAAAAAAATAAATTGTGTTATCAGGCATGCACAGAAATGGTGATGCCAATAGGACAAAATGGAAATGATAAAATGTTTGAGGCATCTCCTAAACCCAAACTAGTGCACAACAATTTGGTGTCACACCCTAAGGATTCATTGGATAGAGGTCATGTAATTAATTAAAGCTTAACCACATTCTATCATTCTACATATATTTTATTATTATATATAATTAGCAACAAAACTCAATAGGAAACTGAACAATTCCAAAGTTTCTGATCAAAAATAAAAATAAAAATTTCAGGACGTAAAATCTGTACTTGGAAATTTTGGGATTCTCTAATGGATTACGAGACCCATACAATCGTGGAGGGTAAAGCACAAATTCTTTTTTGGTTCTATATTGACTTTTCTTATTACGTGATTATTCTATACAATTTACTAATTATCTTCTAATTTCTACAGTCTTAAAGCACATATCAGATAGTATTGTTGATATAAACACAGCTGAAGGTATGCCTATAACAATTCTTCTGTTTTTTTTTTTCTTAATATGGGTTAAAATTATTTTTTATTATTTTTATTTTGTTGGAAGGATTTGATTGAGATTACTATATATTATTGGAATTAATTAATATGTAGTCATTGTTTGGATTTGGAGGGCTCTACACGAAGTGAGACAAGAAGATAACTATCATTGCATCTTGGATTGACCAGTATACTCAATCATATATACCCAATAATGCTGACAATATATTGCACCAAATTAGATAACATGATTTCTAATTGATTTTCAGTTCTTTCTAGAGGAATTAAATTATGTTAGCTTGAATTAATAATGTTTATTAACTTGAATAATGAACTAATTGTAAATTAGCCCCCTTCTGCTATTGCTTCTTTTCTTAATCGTTTTTTTTTCTTTGATGTACATGTAACAAAATGATTTTTTATTTTATAGTCATATGTTTTTTAAATTTGAGGCTCAAAATCTCGTAGATTTAAATTTAGACTATTAACTAGTGTAAATGATACAATCAATGATAATTAACCATGTGTCTTTCATTAATATCACTTATTAAGTAGCTTCCATAATCACGTTTCAATGACAATGACTTTTTCTTTTGAACGTTCTACTGTTTTTTTCCTTTCTAAAATTATTCACTTTAGAATCAAGAGCAACCCTTGGTACTTCTAGAACTGAAAGGGGGAAAACATGGGTTGGAATCATACAAAATCCCAAAATTGAAGTCTTCAAAACAAAGTGGTGGGCACTGCACTTTAGCTTGTTGATTTCTATCTCTCTAGTGGAACACTATCGTCTTCTGGACAATACTAACAATGAATTGTTGATAGAGTGCTCGTTTCTCACTCAACTCGAATTCCTCTAATTTAGAAAGAAATCTGAAATATTTCAAAAAAATTTAGATTATATTTGACTCAAATTTATCGTCTAACTCATAAGTCAATTTGAAATAATTTGATTTTGACTTGATCTAATGATCTGTTGAATTATGGTGTCTCATTTGATATCCCATATCAGGGAAATAACAAAGGGAAGAGAGTTTCTTTTTGTTATAAATAGAGTCATATCCCATATCGGAAATAGCCTAAAAGGGTGGGAGGTTGTTTTGTTATAAATAGAGCCTTAATTCCTTTAGTTTTATCATCCCAAAATTGTCTACTCATCTCTTAGGCAATTTTCAATATTTCTACCTCTTTTGTAATATTTCACTTTGTATTCTTTTTCTTAGTGAAATATAATTTTGGTAGTGTCCGAGGACGTAGGCATAATTAGCCGAACCTCGTTAAATTATGGTATTCTTATTTTGTTTTTATTTTCAATAGCTATTTTGTAGGGTATAGTTGTAGTGATATATTGTGCTGTTAAATTATTATTAGGGTGATTCCGTCTAAGGAGATTGGGTTTTAAGTGGGACCGCTTGTGACCCCTCCAATCTTTCTTGGGAATCAACTATAGTGTGGTTTTACATTACAATCTTTCACTCTCTATTCACCTATAAATTGATTAGGTGAATTTGGTAGGTGGAATATTACCCTTATTCCACAACAATTGGTATCAAAGCCAAATGTTACTTTTAGTATTCTCTGTGGTTGTAATTTAATCTGATCTTCCACATCAGAAAATATTTTCTTGAGCTAATTGTATTCTGTTTTGAAGGCTATTGGAGAATTTTGTAATCGAAATGGAGAGCTCTTTAAAATTATCCACACTTACCACGTCGACAGTTTCATCACAACCTATATGGGCAAGAATTGTTGTGGCAAATTCAAAATTGGCAGTGGAAATTTTTGATGGCACAGGCCATTTCGATATGTGGCAAAGTGAGGTTCTAGACGCTCTTTTTCAGCAAGGTCTAGATATTGTCATTGAAGATGAGAAACTAGATGATGTTGAGGAGAAAGATTGGAAGACGATCAATCGATTGGCATGTGGTACAATTTGATCATGTCTTTCTAGAGAGCAGAGGTATGCATTCT